>LIEC01004337.1:749-146124 GCA_001925005.1 Drosera capensis | reverse complement strand
ACAATCTGCAACGAGGTGTTATACTTCACCTCTTTAACCGTGGTCGACTTAGAGGTGAATACCAAGCTCTGGTTGAGGCTGTTGCTTGTATTCGTGTAATCGAATGAAACAAGAGGCTGGTTTGGCAAGGTCGCGTTATATATCCCTTTGATTTTATTGAAATGAGCCTGCAACATGGACAGCTTGGTGGGGAACTGGAAAGAGAAGTTGCTTATGCTAGCCGCAAATACTTGTCCCAAAGGACCGGCGCAGGTTGCACTCTTTCCACATGTAACCAGGCCAAGTCCAACCGTCATGAGAATGTTCTCATCAACTGTTGGCGGTATTTCTTTCCAAGTCTTAGATTTAACAAGCGCCGTCAGATTGCTGTTGAATTTGAACGCTGTGTCAGTGTCATTATATGCTGGAAGGGTCGGCATCTCTGGGGTTGATGAGTTAGAGTGCTTATAGACAAGGATCCCGGTAGTAGTGGTGTTGTCGAATGCCACCCCAGAAGCACTGATATATCCTCGGGCTGCCATGTAGTAAGATCCAATGGATTGGTTGGCAGTGAGAAGGACATCAGTGGTTTGACCTGGGGCGACTAGCACGACATCTGTGACATACGGGTTGGTGTAGGATGCATCGACACTGACCACTGTCATGTTATGGCTTGCTATCTTGAAGAAGAGCTGAGTATTGAGTGCAGCGTTGATGATCCGCAAAAGATATGACTTTCCATGGCTAACTTCAAGCTCATATGTACCTGGCAAGTTCCATGAATTGTGTTACATCATTGTTGCCATCAAGTGAAAAGCAAATACCGAACTCTAATGTATGGCAAAATAAACACTAATCTATTGGGCCTATCATGCAAAGCTCAAACTATATAGATGATAAACCAACATGGACTTTTTGAACCAAAAATCACCAATATGACAAGCAAGTGTTTAAACCAGTCGAGTTACCACAAAGCAATAGAAGTCTATAGCTACTAATTTTAACCAAAAAAATTCGATGAGATGACTCATCAAAATAGTCGAAGATAAGATTCACATGCTAAGACTGTATTGATAGATCAGAATTTGATACACATATAGTTCATGTTGCTCACCATTACTTGAGCAAGGGTAAAGATCACCGGGCTGACCGTTGATCAAGAAAGCATTAGAAATATTTGGTGCGGCTCCCGTGGCCAAGGCCTGGTTCTCCACATCAACCACATTTGCGTTCCACCATTCTCCTGCAAATGCAGATCATCCACGGCAAAATATGGTTCAACTTTGATCACGTAGATACAGATCAAACCGGTAAGCTTAACAAACTTTTTGCCAAGCACAGTTTGGTCTCTTGCTGCTCAACTCAAAGCACACCATCAACTAAATACATGCTGAGAATCAGCTCATCCTAATGCTAAGATCTTGAATCAAGCTGCTACAGGAACAGATGAAGTTGCTCGGAAACAGGAATGGTTAGTTTAGCTATTCCGGATAACATCTGATACGAACTGAGGAATTGTATAGTAGAAAGATGCAAGAGTACAATGTGGATACCTAAGATGATGGGATACTCCTTGTGCGGTTTCGGAAATGGGTACCCAGATCGACCCTTCCTCGGATATATGATAAGGCTTCCATGGACGGTGGCACGGAGCGCCTGGAAATGGGCATGCCACCATAGAGTGCCTTCCTGCCCAGTAATGGTGAACTCGTAAATATAGCTATTTCCTGGTTGAATTGGGCACTGTGTTGTGTACTCAGGTCCATCGGCCCATCCACTCAGCTGCTGGAAAACACCGTGCCTGAACAGTCTTTGAGATTAGTATAGAATATCTCTGAGCTGAAAGCAATATCTACGTGATGTAAGGACAACCACGCTACACTCTTATCATGTACATACTGCATGGGATTCAACAGTTACTAATCATCAGATACACAAACACGGTACAATTGAAACGATACAAATAAAACATGAGTGATTAAGTTAAGTCATGTAGTTTGGATTTCTGCAGTATAGTTAACAGAATCTATCTATCATGATGTATATGGAATTACCAGTGGAGGGTAATGTTGTAAGGTGACTTATTGATGGCATGAACTCTGAGAGTATCACCCTCACGAACGTGAACCGAGGGACCTGGGCTTTTGCCGTTGACGCCTGTGATTACTCTCTTCTGACATAACTTATGGACCGTAACATTTTGTACCTGGCAACACAGGAAAGTTAAAACGAAACTATATGGATAAATGGTTCGACAATATGGGTGGGTCTCCAGATTCCTAGCTGGAAAAGACAAGAATACGCAATACAACATGAACATTACAAATTTGCTCACTAAGCATCAGCGACAACGGTGCCTAACTAATTACTGTTAACAAGAATTATTTCATTGACCTATGGGGAAGAGGTAGGGCAAAGTTAGTCCCAGCAAGCAATATGTTTGATCCTATAAGCAAATACTTCAAAGCAATGCAGCCTATTATAAAATGTCACTGGGTAGTACTACAACTACAAGAAACACGGCTTTAAGCCCGGATCAGTAAAAATCAGTTACCAAAAACCAGAAGATTTAAGACTTTCAAAAACTGTTCAACCAGACATCCATGGAAAAATGGTGATAAAAAGACTTCCAGTCGCAAACTCTAAATTGATTATGAAATTTGGTAGACAATGGGCGATAGCAAGTCAACATGGTCGTCATCACTTCACCTACCAAGATTTTACTTCACTGGACGCAAATTGAGGTAAACAATCACACAAGATAATTTATGATGAAAATGTATGACAAGAGAAGAACTCCAGTGAATAAAAAATAATTAACCATGGCATAACAGTTCATTTCACCCATCTGAATTCTGTGTAGAACTTGATTATTACAACTTACAACTTCAAACCACATGCTGCATCAGCAGAAACAATGGAAAAACCAACTAAGAGATCTTGTCATAATTTTTATTTTTTCTTTGTGGGGGGAGTATGCTGGGATGCTTGCAAGCAAATGCGAGTAAGAGAACTGAGAGACTGTACAGTGAATGTATGGCGCACAACTTTAGCAGACGCCAAGCAAGAAGCTGAAAGGACGAAACCTAGAGCCAGCGCGAAAAGAGCACGGCCCATGGTCGTAAGCCTAATGCTTCACGGTAGAGTCGACAGACAGCCGAAGAACAAAAGGGAAGATAAAGAGCTAAGAAGCCGCTATAGATGTTTGCCTTTGATGAGGAAGCATTGGATGCCAGTTAATTTATACAAGAGTTGGTGCATGAGACTGTAGAAAATTTTATGATGATTCTAAAAAATGCATGTGAATGTCAAGAAAAGAGCAGAAATTCCGCATATAGTTTATATTTCGCTTCCAAAGACCAGCCAGCTATACGTAAGAGTATAAAGCATATAATTATGACATAATGATTAACATAAAACAGTAGTATACAGTTGAATTAGCATAAGAGCCCACGGCAACTAGCCAAAGAACTCAGCATCTTTGGTTGGTGATCAAATTTAATCTGAAATTCTGATTATGAACAAGTCAAACATTAGATCTAGCTTGCTTGCTCTATTGGGATCAACCTATTCTGGAATATCTAACAGTTTCGAAACTTTCTTATCTTTCCATGTTCATTATATAAAACATTTGGCGAATTGCATAACAAAATTCAATAAAATTTTACTTAATGTCGATAATTATCAGCAAAACTTTTACAAGATCCGCAAAATTCATACGTGCAAGCTAAGAAACATTCACGTCAAGAAGAGTTCCTTGACCATCTTCAAACTACTCTGTTCTGGCATTCTTCTAGTAAAATATAAAACCTTGCTATTCTTGTTAGATCAAACACTAACACGATTCTTCGAGAACCTTAATTAGCATATCAATCATGCAAAACAGTTTTATTTAATACTATTACCACGTTACAAAAAAATAAATGACTACGCATCATCCCAAGCCTAAACATCGCTTGTAAGCCTAAATCTGCATTTCATAAATCAGTTCGATTTCGTTTCTTGGAAGATCCATTCGACTTCTACATCTGTTGTAAATTAAAGATTGCTTTCTTATGGAGAAGGCACGTTATTGAAAACCAAATAACAGGTGTTCTAGGTATGTAGCATCTCAAAGTGGTCGAAGCCCCAATGCCAAAGTAACACACTTGCCACATTGCATCATTTAGACTATGTCTTAAGCGATCACTTCATATGCTTTTGACAACTTGGTCTAGAGTTTGTTTTATCATGAACCTAGCGGCAGTTTTCTTTCTATGTTGAAGGGTAAGTCATAGCATACATCAACAATTATTGGTAGATAGTTGAGCAACTCAGACCGTACCAAATCAAAAAAAATTAGAAAAATTATTCCATTTAACAAGAAGGCAAATAGTACAAGCATAACTACTTAACAAACTGGAGATAATAAGAGATGTCAATTAGTAGTTATCCCTGTCCCCTCAAGTAGTTATACATTTGGCCTTTATGTGATGTCTCTGTTTATGCTCTCCTTTGAAAATGGTTAAGCCACCTACTCCTTACGTAACTTTGACAAACAATCACCAGACGGTCCAGACTAGCAATGGCTTCACACGGTCTTAACCCAAGTATAAATGGATACAGGATTTCATAAACTTCCTTGGATTGCTTTCGCAACGCCATATTACGAAAATTCGACCCACTTTCCAGCTTGTTGAATAACAATTCTTCGAAGTTCCGGTCATAAGGTTATCAAGTTCTCAGGTTGCGAATAGTAACTCTAACTAACTCCAACAAATGACCAATTCCCAGCACACAGAAAGGTAAATTAGTACTTGACACGGAAAGCTGTTCAGGAGACCTTGTCATGTAACCTAAAGGTGCTGATGGAATTACATTATAGATCATAAATCAAAATGTTAAGATTTGGTGAGAATAAGGCAACACAATAAGAGTTATCATTTCAGCAAAGCTAGAAGAAATCAAAGACACAATAAACGAAAAGATCAACGGCGAGGGATATGATGGTGTCGATGAGAATATCTGTAGTAGAATAGATGATCAACTTTTACTAAATAATGAAGACAGAGATGAGCAAGGAATCGAACATTCCGAAAAGTATTCATTTTTGAATTATGATTTTATAAACCGCTATGGAAAAATCAACAGCAGTAGTACTAAGGTTCATTTATAACAGTTCAAGAAAAGCAATAGAAGTTTCCCGCAAGAAAATACCAGCACTAATAATCAATGTCAAACCCAAAGTGCAGGAGAAATGAGGAGAATGCTATGACAAAGCCACAGAGAGATAACAAAAATCAGGAACACAGAAAAGTGAACTCCATTTTGTCTTCAAAATTGTGTTCACTTCAACCCCTATAGGTAAGCCCTGAGCATAAACTCCCATCACCAATTCATACCGACCTCGATTTGTCATAATGATGGACAAATATGTTATGACTAATGGCTCGCAAAAGATATGTTATCCTATTTGGGATTATGTCTGATGTTAAAATATGCTGTGAAACCAAGTTCCTTCAGTCATGCGGTACCCTAACAAGGCATGCTCCAAAACACTAATGAATAGCGAAATTCAAGCAAGGTCGTCAATTTCTTAGTTTCACATCTCTTTCAAGATGATAGCAGCTGAAATTATTGGAACCACAGCATGGAAGAGAGTTTGGATAAAAATCGACTAAGATGATACAAACCCCTGAAATCGTTCTCATTCTTAAGAGTTTCAATCATAGCATCCTTGCCATTCAAGAAGCTTTTTTCTAGTTGACAAAGCAAATTCTATCCATGGATTTTTATTTATCATTTTGGCGTATTAGGACATCATGGAAGAAATTATAAATTTATGGAGACATAGAGAATGACATCGTTATATCCATTTAGCGGATTCCAAATTATTAGATAAAGACTTTGTTTAATGTTGTTATTGTTGTAGTATGTTCCCCTTCTCTTAAAGACCATCGCAGCAGGAAAGTTTTCTTCCTCTTAAATGACTATGATGAGACAAACCCCTGAAAACGTTCTGATTCTTAAGAGTTTCAATCATAGCCAAGGAGCTTTTCCTAGTTGAGAAGCAATGCTATTATGCCTTTTTAATTGCGATTTGGCATATTAAAACATCATGGAGGACATTATAAATTTATAAGGACATAGGGAATGACATTGCCATGTCCGTGAAGTAGATCCCAACTCCCAAGTAATGAAATTAAGACTATTTATTGTTGTTCTAGTAGTCAGTTTTTCCCTCCTCTTAAAGACCATCGCAACAGGAAAGTTTCCACCACACTCGGACATCATAATCCATCAACGAAATAAAGTCGATCGCGAACTAGATCTTTCATTTCAAATAACAAGATCTTCCAAAATCCAAAAAACCTCGATAGCATTATCGAAAATGTTCAAAAGCTGTTTAAGCCACCACTTAAAAGCTTTCTCCCTTAGAATCTCTTGTACCAACCACTGCTTGTAAATGTCCCAATTTTCTGTTTAATAATCTAATTTTAGATACAGCCTTGAACCTTGGTCAGTAACAACACACATTATTGACATGTTTTTCCATATTAATACACTAATCATTGTACAAAAATTTGACTAATCTTCATGATTAACATATCAATTTTGCACTATGACAAAAAACATCACATTCTTGTTGTTTCGTACTTTTATTAGAGTTTTTCCATATTAATACACTAATCATTGTACCAAAATTTGTCTAATCTTCATGATTAACATATCATTTTTTGCACTATGACAAAAAAACATCACATTGTTGTCGTTTCGTACTTTTATTAGAGTTTTACCACTACTAACACGCAAATGAACCATTACCTCACTTTTGTTTCATTATTTTATCACGAGACATGAAACCACAGTGGTAAAAAACAGCCACAAAATGATGCCGCCAATTTGGTTTCACAATAAACAAAAACAATAGCAATGAATCAAACAAAAACAATGAAATGACAGTAGTGAATCAATCACCTGTGCTCTGCCTTGATTTCCCCAATCTACAGCGATTCGAGTCACTCAGTTCACTCAGAATCCGGCCACCGCATTCTACTCATCGGCCGCCGCCGCCGCCATCGCCGGAGAATTCTACTCCGACACCAATTCGACGCCGTGGGGACAGCGTCGTCGCCGGGAATGGGATGCCAAGGGCAGTCCCCACTCCCCAACTGTGATAATGAAAGGTGATTGATTGGGTTTGGGCCCATTTGGTGCACTGCGGTTTAGGTATTGGGCCTGGCTATGTGTCCAGTCCGTTCAAATATTTGGGCCTTTCAAAAGGCCTGTGGGCCCTTGGGCTGCTACGCCTCCCGATGTGTAATCTACTCGAAGTTTTAGCTCTTGAAGGGCTACGTCAATCTTCAAGAAGAAAGTTTATCATATGATGACACAGAAACATACGGGGTTAATGTTGCTGCCGTAGTGTATAACATGCTGCAACAGTAACTACAATTACACAATCTTAAAAAACAAAGAAAAATCACAATTCAAAAAAATAACATATCAATATTGAATATTGAGATATCTGATGAAGACTCTTGTGCAACAGATATATTTTCTTCTGCTTCCGTTGCAGGATCATCTTTTTTCTAGAAACATATGTTTCATCCTTAGTTTCATAGAATATGTCAATAACGAAAATATATGGATCGTTGTCAATTGGCATGCATTGCCTAGGTCTCCCGTGCCGGAGAGCCCACTGGCCGGCGACACTACCTGCCAAACAACTCCAAAGCCCCTGTTTTTTTCCCACATCAATCAATCCATTCTTGCCACGTACTCACTCTAAAAAAACCTAAGACATGTGAGGCCACATGTGGGACCACTCGCTTTTAGTCGTCAGCCACCACAAAGCAACTCCAAACAAAATCCGAATATGCTTTGCTCCCACCACAAAAAACCGACCAAATCGAAAACAAATCAAAACAAAGACAAATCAGTTTCTGACCACAACACAAAGCAGAAAAAACACTTCTCCTCTTCTCCTCTCCTCACTCAACCTCTCTTATCCTATTTTCCAATGGAGCTTCTGTTCGAACTCGCGATCACACTCTCCCTCTCCTTCATCTTCACTTTCATCCTCGCCAAGCTTGCCTTCCTCGACTACTCCTCCCTCTCTCACTCCTCCGACGATGATGATCTTGAAAACGATGTCGTTTCGAAGTCAGGCGATGATCCGATCAAGAAACTGCTGATCGATGAGCTCTACTTCGACTCGAAGCATGGGAACGATAAGTTCGGGTTCAGCGAGGAGGTGATTGAGGTGCAACGTGTCTCGATCATCGAAGAAATGGCGGAGATCGAGGAGGAGGAGGAATCGGATGAGTTTGGTGGGGTCAGGGAAGTGGTGGTGGCTGATGAAGAGGAGGAGAAAGCAGAGTTCAGTGGTGTTGGAGATGAATTGGTCGGTGATTGTGGTGGCGAGAGTGCGGTGATTTGTGGAATCCAGATAGAAATGATCAACGAGGCGGATAGAGTCGATAGAGTAGAAGATCGCCTTTGTGACTGCGATCGTGTAGTTGAATTTGATGATGATTGGGAAGCGATCGAAAGAGATGACTTCGAGGAGATGTACAGCAACCAAGGAGTGTTTCTTGTTGATGAATTTGATGATGAGAATTCGAAGATTGACGAATTGTGGATGTTCAAGAACTCTAAAGTTTGAATCAAATAAGGGCGATACAAATCTATGCGGTCACTTCAAAACTCTTTTTGATTGGTTGATTAGATAGGTTTATCAATAATCATCCAAAACAGAAGATCCACAATATTGATTCCACAAACATGATCGTGGCTGAAATTTCTCGTGGAGTGAACTTCAAAGGAGCATTGTGATTTCTCCTCACTTGTAGGATGTATAGGTTTCTTGTGTTAATATTTTTTTTTTCTATTATAACAATGTGATTAGTTTTTGTGTAGATTGGTGAATATGTGGTTCATGTTGTACAGATTTTTGTCGTGATCAATGTGGTTGTGTTCATGTGTATAGAAGCTAATATTGATAGTGTGAGCTTCATGCTAATCTGTCGGTGGCTTGTCCCCCACCTATAGATTGTTGTCGTGTGGTGTAACTTTCTTCTTTTGCATCCATGGTTCTAATAAAATGGTATTCCAAATAAATTGGAGGATTAAAATTTTGGACTGTTTGTATTAGCCTCTGTGCAAGTGAGTATATATCCCTCATGTCCCACATAATAGTTTTGTTTTTTTATAACAATTGTAATTTTTTAATTTTTTTGAAAGTGATAACAATAGTTATGTCAATTAAACAAAAAAATATATAAAAGGGGTGAAAGTGATGAACTCGGCCGAAGCCAACATTTTGGTAGAGGAAAACAAAATTGATGGCCACATGATTTAATACATGTGAAGAATTATTGCAAATGCAATTTCTACGGAGATGCACTGATACGGGGATTTTTTCCTAATTCGATAGGGATTATAATTTTTTTTTTCCCAAATTACACCTCATTTAAACTATATTCCCAATCTCTCGAAATCAAGCATGCAGCCTCTTAATTGTCTGAAGACGCCATGCGCCTTTCATTTCCTTTATCTCCTCAAATCGATCAGCCATGGCTTCCCTCATCATAGCACCCACGAAACCACAAGCAAATCTAAAACACTAATAAACAATCCTCTTCCCTTCCCTCATCATCCAGGCATCATCATCTCTTCTGCAAACCCACTTCATCTTCAATCTTAAACTCGAAACCGGCGAAATCGGCAACATCATTATCATCTCTGCCTTCTTCTCCTCCTCCGAATCCAACCCATCAACAATCATCGAAATCGACGGGATGGGTTCAAAGGATGAAAATCGGTCCGAAAGATTGAAAATTGGTACCGAATTCTAGCTTACGACTTAAGTGGTATCGAAATCTGCGGGTTCAAAGGATGAAAGTTGGTACCCAAATCTAGGAAAACCCATTAAGGAAAATTAGTAATGGTGACGAACAATTGATACCAAGCATAGTAACCAAGTACGGATACGGAAATAAAACTGCAATAATAAAATACGGAAAAAATCGATAAAAAAAAACAAAATGATAAATACGATCTTAGGACGATACGTCAAATAAAACAAGAAAAAAATAAAACACTGGTTTTATACGAGAATAAAACAATAAACTAATAAAAGTAATAATAGTTCAACAATGTAATAATGCTAACTCCAAAAACCAACAACAATAACAATTAACAAACTTGTGAATTATTAAGTATTACCATATAACGCGATAATCGTGCATTGTATATATCAAAATCATCAAATGATTATCTTCATCTCCTTTTTTCTTTTTCTCAAATGTAGCAATGTTCTCTAACTTGATAAGATATGAATCTTTGAATTCTTTTTCAATACTCGTTCTCTTCAAACGCAAATTCATCCGAACAAACACCAAATCGTGTAGCTTTTTAGGCTCCAACTTGTTCCACTTTTTGATATGTGCAGCATCAAAAACACTCCAATTTTTTTTTTTTTTTTTTTTATGTCGAACCACTGCACGGTTGGTTAATCAGTTTTATTGTCAACTTTTGCAGATAAGAAATTTCGACACCCCACATGTCCCACCAAATCCCTTAAAAAACACAAAATATAAATAAGGGATGAATAACATTATACAATATTAAAAAACTATAATAAATGAAATTTTGAAAATCTTCCGATGATTCAATTGCTAGTGAGCTAAAAATCTTGGAATCCTTCTGATGATAAGACTTCAATTCTTTACTACTTCCCAATAATTTTCTCCGATTCTACTTTTATCTCGACATCAATCTTAACCATCTCAGCATAATAAAGATGAGGAATAAGATATGCAGCAACAACTTGTAAATTGTTCCACTTTGTATCTATAATCACCCACTATGGCAATATATTTTTCAATGTCTCCCATTCAAAGTCTTCTTAATCCCTTCTTTCGATCTAGCTATACCTTCATAAAGATAACCCATCGCAGCCATCACCATCGACCATTCTCAAGACTCCAACCAAGGGTTCAATAACAAAAACAATCTCTTTATCTTTTTCCCAGAATTCAACCCCTTGAATTGTACTTGTCACTTGAATGCCATCATGGAATTTGATTTTGTTGTTAGACCTCCACTCATGAGAAGCTACCATATTTCTCAGCGGCTGTTCTTTCTTCAAGATAGACTACAAGCATAAAAACTGAGTAGTAAATCTAGTAGCACTCGGTCTTTTCAATTCTCTTCCACTTGTGTATAACCGCATCAAATCCAGAATAAACTGAAATTTGTATAAAAATTTACCAATCAGTCGTGCACTTGCTAGTATAGACTTCACAAGTGGAAGCTCATCAATTTCCTCCAATATCAAATCCAAGCAATGCGCCGCACAAGATGTCTTGAAGACGTGAGGATATCTCTCCTCTATAATTAGTCCAGTAGCCTTGTAATTTGAAGCATTATCGGAAACAAAGTGCACCACATTTTCAGCTCCAATCTCCTCTACGCCCGAGGTTATGAAATTTCCAATGTAGGAAGGCATCTTTTTTATTGCCCACCGTGCACTCTGACCTTAAGAAAACTGTCCCCTTGGGACTTGATGCTGACAAATTGATGTGCGATCTCTTTCTACCATCGGTGCATGAATCTGACATAATGGAGCAATCGTATAAAGCCCATGACTTCTTCACCTCTGCGACATACAATGTTGCCTCTCCCTTCAAAGACTGAAGGTGGATTATACGAAATCCTATTATCTCTAATAAAATATTACTTCTTTTGTCCTCATACTAAAATGTAACATTTTTTTTTACTATCACAATATATTTGTAATCTTTTTTTTTTAAAAGTTTAAAATCAATTAAACTCAACTCCAGTATATCCACTACCTTCTCTCTCAATTGACACAATAAAACCCATCATCTTAAAAAAAATTTCATTAAATTTTATGAAAATTCAACATACATAAATTTTATATCAGGTCAACCAGTTGTATATAAATTAAAAAAGATGGAGTGTTTTTTTTATGTGTAAATGCCCTAATATAACTTTTTAGACTTTTTTCTCCGAAAATATACTGTATAATTTTAATTCATTAGAATACAATTTAAAAAAATTAAAACATATTTTCTTTAAAATAACCTTTCCTATACTGATAAATATCATATTCTCAAAACCCTGATCTCATCCCCATCCCTCCCTCACCTCCGTAGCCCACCATCGTCCCTCTCATCCCCCGTCGTAGCACCATTTTCGTTGACGTTGTCTCCTCATCTCCTCTCTCCCATCGTCGTCATCATCTTTCCATCGTCATCACCGCCGTCTCTTCGCCTTCGAGCACAACTCCTTCGCTGGTACAACTTGTCGTCATCAAGCGGTTCATTGACGAGTACAACTCATTCCAAAAGCCCGACGCAGTGTTGAATGCCTTCGCAGGATGGGTCAATGGGTCATGATTATACGCTTTTGTAGAAGGGGGTCGATGGATGGGTCATGGTTGTACGTCTTTGCAAGGGGAGGTCGATGGGCGTGCGAAGAGGTAGGTCGTGGTTGTACTCGTTCGCGCAGCTCAGTGGGCGAGGGAGCGTGCGATGGTGGTCAATGGGGTGATGATGAGTCATGGTTACGTTTTCGCAGGAGGAGGTTGATGGATCATGGGGAGGAAATGGGTCGTGCGGTGGCGGCGACTATGGGTCGTGCGGGGAGACGGAAGACGGCGTGGTGAGGTAGTGGCAGAGAGGGAAAAGGATGGGGAATTGAGGATTTGAGTTATTCATCTGAGAAAGGTTATTTTTGAGAATGTTTTTATTTTTTAAAACTTTATATATAAGAAATTAAAATCTTAGTTTGTATTTCTTTAGAAATACAGTTTTAAAAAATAAGAACATTCTTAAAAATAACCTTTCTTACACGGATAAATAACTCAAATCCTCAATTCTCCATCCTTTAATTTTTTTTATAAAAATTAATATATAAATTTATATATCGAATGACTGTTTTTTATATCATGATATATCATGAGAACAAAGAGTAACTTTCAATCCTAACATATTCAAGAGTCTAGATCAATTTAGATATGGTGTAAGCCGAACGAGTCTGGTTAGAACAAACGTCCATAGGAGTCGAAGAAGGCCGACACATTGGGTGGAGGCCATTAAGTCAAAACATAAGTAGGGTACGTTCCAATCAAGTGAAAATATATGCCAGGCACTCGAACCAACAACAAAACTCAACCCCCTCTTCAGTTCCTCTCTTCATCAATGGCGTCCTCGCCACGCCTCGAAATCCACTGATCCTCTCCTCTCATCTCCTTCATCGAATCTCACCATTGACGCCGCGTCCTCCACCTCCTCCGCTGCCGCAGATCGGATCCAGCAATGGCGGTGGTGATCGAGTCCGAGATCTGGCAACCACACGCCTCCGTCTTCGCCATCATCCTCCTCGCCTGCTTCCTCTCCGTCACTCTCCTCCCTCACTTCTCGAATCACAGATCGTCGATCTCCGGTTCCTCTCAGTCTCCTTTCGATGTCGGATTCGGTGGTTACTCGGCGTCTTTTCTCCGATTCAAGAGGAAGTTCTTGTTGTATTACTCAATTGGTTCAGGTATTGGTTTTGGATTCGAGATCCGGTGATGTAATGTTGTTTGATTTCGTGGTGTTGATGATGATGAGTTGATGACTGTTTTGTGTAATGTGTGGAATTTGTTGGCAGTGATGGAGGGATTGTGGTCTGTGTTTGGGGATTATGAGGCGGAGAAGCTTGGTTTCGGTAGGGAGACGATTGTGTTGTCTCTCGGTTCTGGATTTCTGGTTGCGCTTTGTGCTGTTGGTTGGTTAGGCATCGCTTCCGATATGATGTGAGACTGTCTGCGTTGCTTAATCGGATTCATCTATGATTCTCTGAATGTGCTGTTTTAGAAGGTGCTGTGTTGGTTTTAATGCTCTCATGGCTGGTAAATAGGAGTTCGGAAACAGAGTAATTTCGAGGCAGTTCTCGAAATGTATGACTGTATTAGGATCGAGGATTACTGCCACTACTGCACTTCGTTAGGATTTGAGAATTGAGACGGCGTCCTCAAAAGTGCTGGACATTTAGGCCAGTTCATAGCTCCTTGATCGCCTAGGAAAAATTTTTAAATAAGAGAGACACCTGAAGCTACTAAAGTATCGATGATAAAACTACTTGCACAACTCAGAAGTTTGAGCGTGAGGCAGCCAGGCGCCTCCAAAACGTTTTTTAGGCCTCATAGTGGCAAGCATTGCCAAGGAAGGCGCTTCTAGAGTGCCAGACCTTCGCTTAGAATTCTTTGTTGAGTTTTTCTGAATTCTTTTCAACTTGACCTGAAATTATTGAATGGAGAAAGGAAATATACCTGTCTAACATTTTAGATCCATGTGATGCCTCGATGTCCAAAATTTCAGCTATTTAGAATTCTTTAGTCATTGTTTCATTGGTATATCTTTCAGTGAAGAAAATTTGTGGGCGGCTTCTGATAATTTGGTGCAGGATCATCTTTTTCCTTGGTATTTTATGCGTTAATTTCCATGGCCACACTTCTGTTACAGTTTATGTAAATGATGGTGAAATTTATAATGCAACTTATTGGCTAAATAATTATGTGGTTTGGAGAGTTAGGAGTTTGTGTTTGTAGGGAATCTCTTTGTTTATTGGGTTAACTATCTGCTAGAACATTGGAAATTTTCATACTTGCGACTTCTGTTCATTTGCTTGTACTGATTCATGGACTTGCAGGGGTCAAAAGAGATTTTGTATTCTGTTTTGCATCCTACACGTGATCGCTGGGATATGGAAAAAGTTTGTACCACATCCAACAATATGGATAGCTAGTCTTTGTTTGACACTTGCTGGCGCTATATTTTCCTTCAGCTTTGAAACATGGATGGTCCTAGAACATGAGAAGGTCCGTGCCAGGATTATATTTACTGCAGGATTTTATGCTGTGTGATGACTCGTTTCTTTTAGTCATATTCTTTTGTGGTCTTTTTTGGTCCCCGCCCCCCCCCCCCTGAATCATTTTTATGTGAACGAGCTAGTAGAGTTAAATCTGCTTCTGGTTGATTATGTACTTATCTTTTGATTCTGTTGTTCTTGCAGCTGGGTCACCGGCAAGAAGCACTTACTGATACATTTTGGTTGATGACATTCTCTGAATCTGCAGCTTTAATAGGAAGCCAAATCCTTGCTAATTGGCTGGCTGGTAATGGTTCAGAGAAAAATATACTGTCTCCTTCAACTGTTGCTGTGTTCTTGGGGATGATCAATATGATTTTTATTGCCAGAGGATGGACAGATCCCCCAACAAAGGTTGGGCTACAAGACTATAAGAAATCCCTAGTTGCAATTATTTTTGGTGGTAAGTCTGATTCTGTTACAGGACTACGTGCTGCATAGTGTTGGTTGAATCGATTATCATGGATCTTTACTTAGTCTTGCAGATCGACGGATATGGCTATTGTCCTGTGCACAAGCTAGCCTGCACTTTTCCACTGCACTAGTGTGGATCTTGTGGGCTCCAACTGTTGTGGTATGTATTTTGAAGTGATAATCTCCTATTCTGCAATTCACTCATCTTTTCTCCGATGTAGAATGACTTCTTTGGATTAAGATTGTTCGTCTTTCTCCCGTGTGAAAGTTGAAAACAACTATGAAGCATCATATTCCCCTCTGATTGTACATATTCACTGATTTCAATGCTCTGGTGACTGGTCAGATCCATAGAAGACCTTTTTCAACTGTGCTATTTTGATTCTAGGCTGATGGCCGTGAAGTGCATCTAGGATTGATGTATCCATGTTTTATGGGCGCAAGAATGCTGGGAAGCTCATTATTTCCGTGGTTCACGACTAGTGGGCTGTCAGCGCTTCGTACTGAAGACTTCCTACTTTACTCGTTCATCATTTCAGGACTTGTCCTTTCTGTCGTGGCTTATGACTATCAGGTATGAGCTTGTCCGATCCTCAGGATCTGATCTCATTTTGCTCACCTGAAGCTCTGAAGTTAAAGTTTTTGTGTATTGTGATTTTAGGAAATCGGAGTTTTATTGGCTTTGTTCTGCATATTCCATGCTTGTGCTGGCCTGATGTTACCTTCGCTTGCTAGGCTGAGAACAATGTATGGGATTCTCTTATTTTCTTTTTCCCTTTTATAAATTCCTGCATAACTCACACGAAGCATATTTATAATTTGTGGGTGAGATTAGCTCCAGCAGCCCTATTATTTGATTCCTAAGTTGTAGAACTCGTGTTGTAGGTAAACCTGTTGTAACAACAGGCAATAGCTATTAGATGAGTGCAATTGATTAAATTCTCGTGCCAGCCTTCATCATTCACACTGCTCCAATATTCCTTAGAAAGTTGATGGTGTCCTGCAGGTATGTGCCGAATGAGTGCCGTGCAGCGATGATGTCCATGTCTTTAGTGCCTGCATTTGCAGCTTTGTTGCTAACCATCTACGCGGCAAGTGTTTGTTACTAATCCATCTTGCTGATCTTTAGATGTTTATATTTCTTCGTGGGAAATCATAAATCCAAGGTAATTTTTTATCTTTCCAAGGCTAAGTGTGAAGAAGGGCAAAATTGTTCAAAAAATATCATAATGGAGAGCCTTGGAATGATAAAAATCTGCCTTTGCATTATCAATCCCCTTCTACATTCATTATGTCTCCTCTGAAGAGTCTTGTGGTTCATTAGCCATATTTTGAATGCTCATCATTGACGGTGCCTCTAATCATTCCCTCGCAGGGAGGTTTCCGAAAAATAATCTACAATTCAACTATGATGGCATTTGCAGCATTCAGCCTTTTTGTGGCTGCTGGTTGTATGTACATGTTGAAGCGCTCCGGTAAGCTGCCTCATCACAATTGGCACAAACTATGACTTTCCTCGTTCTCCCATTCTCTTCAATCGACGCAAGTGGATGAATGACAACCTGCAGCCTACAACGATGAAACCCTTATGCTCATTGCCTGAGTCTTGTTGCATTCTGGTTGACCAATTATGAGGTTAGCGTCCGAGCTCTGAGGTTACCAATAATTTCCAGTTTTGCATGTTGCTGAGGAAAGAAAAGCATTGCCCGGATTCAATCCTTGTACATGCTAGGCAGGTCGTGTTCTCGTTTTAATTGAACGAATAGGTAGGATCAAAGTTTTGCCTAGTTTTGTGGGTTTGATTCTTCTGCGCTATATTGATGCAGTTTTGATTGCAAGTTGGAAAGTTCCTTGGGTGCACATGTAGCTTGCGGTGCTCATGTTTCGGGCACATGAACTTGATCAATGCAAAGAATTGTAACCAACTGTTTTATTCCACTATTTAATTTGCGTTCCAGATTTCAGAACGCAGCAAACTATTCAATCTCTGAAGCAAGTGCAGGCAAGCGAACATAGCAACAGAAAATTCAATAAGAGGAAGAAGTATTCAGCTCATTTGCATGCAATGAAAATGCCTCCTTTGTTCCAAAACTGTTGTTTTCAAGGTTTGCATTCTTGAATGAACAGTGGATAATGGAAACAGGATGCCTACGCACCAATAAAAGTTACTTCTATCAAAGAATCAATCGAATTTAATCATACTGTTCATGATCGCGGATCCATTTCGTTGCCACCCATTTCTCTCCCTTGATTACTGGGCAACTTCCATGCAACGACGTCTGCAAAAAAACAACAATTATCAACAGTAGAAAAAAAACGACGTCTGCAGAAAACAAAGCAAACAATGATCAATAGTAGAAGATCAATGACGTCACAGTACAATAAGCAATTAGCATATGCGAGAACTCCATTCCAGAATCTTACCCTCCTGATAGTATGATGGAGGTCATAAATTGGTTTATATGAAACAGATTATGTATTCTTCTCCATCACTAATGCTCGATCGGTGATCAAACATAAAAGCACAAAAAAGAAAAGAAAAGAAAAACTCACCGGATCAATAGTTCCATTCACAAATAATGAGTAGAACAGAAGTCCGTCTCCTTGCTTCGGCTTCACTTTCAAGCCAATGCACTGGGTGAAGTCGTAATTGGCATCAAGTTTTTCATCCTTGCGCATAAAATGGTTAAACAAACTTAGTTTTACAAGCTCAAGGGGGAAAAAGGCTTCAATTCAAACAATCTGCATGGACCAGTATTCCATCATACCTCAAATGGAAACATAGTTTCCCCGCCTTCTTCAACCTCAGATAAATATAATAAGAATGAAGCGACCTGCATGAAGCTTGATCAGCACATCCTCCACGAGTCAGAGCAATCCTGGTGAGGATTGCATGTTGCTAGTTACAACCAATAAGAGAAATGCACACATTTGCAAAGTATAGTGTTCGGACCAGCATATATGTTGTGTTCTGAAGTGTTACACAAACAAGATCCGTCACCTTACAACTATAAGCATGAATTTCTTATGAGGATATCATGATCAGGCAATTAAGAAAGGCAAACAAGACAGGCAACGCATAAAACAATCTCAAGTTCCATACCCTTTGACTTTTCTGAGGTCCATATTCAGCTGGGTTGAATACATCATAGTGAGAATTGTACTTCTGCCCGATCTCATAGCGCAGGATGTTGAAAGCCTGAAACATGGTGATATCCTTGAGTAATTCAGTCATTTAACTCAATGCCCCTGAAATGAAAACCCCAGCCAACTCAATATGAGTAGAGCATGAAATCTTGGGCTTGCACTACAAGAGAAAGAAACATGGATGCAAAAGACCATGGAATAAAACGGTTCTCTTGATCAAGTCACATTGATCCGCAACAAGCCAGACAAAATGCTAGCTAATATGTACTCAACTTCTTACAGAAAATTGAAATATACATGCACTGCATGAACAACAAACAAAATCTTATGTAATTAGAAGAGATAAGCTTCATGGAAACAATAATGGCATTCAATTTGTGACAAGTCCTGCTGCAGTTCATGATATTTCATCCTGCCCATGAATACAACAAAAAGATTTACTCCAACCAATACCTCTCCGTGCACTCTCGGGATCATAGTGGCCCTTGCAACTTTCTCCTCAACAAAATCCAGAACTCCAGTATTGTCTTCA
Source organism: Drosera capensis (assembly GCA_001925005.1). Taxonomy (NCBI): domain Eukaryota; kingdom Viridiplantae; phylum Streptophyta; class Magnoliopsida; order Caryophyllales; family Droseraceae; genus Drosera; species Drosera capensis. The sequence goes on along the minus strand of LIEC01004337.1, from coordinate 127,130 downwards.
GATGCAGTAATAAACGTTCCAGAGCTAAAGGAAAAAACGAAAAGGAAGAGTATCAATATGGACACAAAAATATGTACCTCAAATACACCAATTCTCTGGACATTCTTTGCCAGCAAGAATCAGAAACTAGACGAACCTTGTCCTCACTCCCTTGGTACTCTCTTCAGTTTCTCCCTCCCGTAAAGCCAAAGTTGATGGCTTGACATATGATTTCGCCACATCAATAACAGCTTGGCATTGCTCGGGAGAGGCAAATTTAGGAAAGTATACTGCACGTGGTTTCCAACTCAAGATCTGATCAAGAAAGAACGTCATGAGAAATTGGCAAAGGGAGGACTATATTCTACACGACACCTCATCAAAAGCATAACACAGAACCTCATTGCGTGTGAACCAGTAAATATTGTACAGATTAAGTTTACGTTTCTACACAATTAAAGGCCGAGCAATGGATAGTTAGCTTTTCTAAGTCCATGTTCTCAGAACAACGACTTCACCAAAAAATTTATTTGTCTTTTTGTTTTTTTTTTGCAATCACCCCAGGCAACCGGTATTGAATACCAAGTGTTTTACTTAGGCTCACTCTTTTCAAAGTTTTGTTGCATCCTTAAGTCCTATGTATCATTCACGCAACATCAATCTAATGTCAGTATCTTGCAATCCACGCACACACTCACTCTCAGGTCAATTGCGGAACAGCCACATTGCAACGAAACTGCACTTCTATCCAATCAAGCATTACCTATTGTGTCAAGTTCTCCACTCCCACACACCAGCCTAGAATGAGATCATCGCAATCACACGACTACAGTAAAATATAATATCTAGATAGTTCATCAATCATCATCCGCTTTAAGCCAGCTCAAATCTAGACATGAACAAATTCTCAAGCGGACATGCAATTGTTCCTTCCACAACTACAAATCAATCAATGACACCAATCTATACTCGAATTCAACCACATGTCATCTCGCGCTTCTCAGTTCTCTCCATCATTCCATCACACATCAAACCAAACCAAATCAAGACGCGACGAGAGAGAATGAGAACGCAAACCTGAAACGGAATCGTAGTAACAAAATCATCACCAGATTCACCAGCCTCCAACACACCTCCACCTCCACCGACATCGCTCTCCTCGGCATACATCGACTTCAACAACCTCGATCTCGAACCAGATCTCACCATCACACGACGATCCTACACCACCACCTCAACCACATCAGCAACAACAACAACAACAAGATCAAAAACAATGAAATCGAGCACAAAATCGATCCGATCCAGAGACGAGAAAGGACCTGAGAGAAGAGAGAGGAGGCAAAGAAGCCGGCGATGAAGAATGAGACAGAAATTGAGAAAACGAGCAGCGGCGTTGAGAGGAAAGCATGATGACGAGGGAGATCACCTAGAAGCTTCTTGTTCAGCTTCCAGTTCCCTCGAGGTTTCACTCTCATTTTTGTAGAGATTCGAGCTTCGAGTTTCGATTTCGGTGAGCGATCGTGAGATGAATTGTGGAGTTCTTCACCTGGGAAGTTGAACTGCGTGCGAGTCAACAGTACAGGGAGGTTTTATGTGACACGGGAAATGCATCACTAGAACTTTGCTTGTCCAAATTTGATTTGATTTGATTTATCCGTGTCTGCGGACTTGTACTTGCTTAAAAAATCGTATTCATGGACGGCGGCAATTACTAGAATTTCATTACGCTATTGACACAATGAGTAACATAAAATCTTGTACCAAATGTTTTAAATTTGGACGAATGTAAGTATTTGAATGGCACTGGAAGAGGTGGATAGTTGTTGAAAACAAAATACCCACATTGCAATTTGAGAACCTCAAACAAAAATCACACTCTACTAGATTTTGGGTTTACCGATCAACCAGGTTCATTGCATGCATCACTTGAAACGTCTGTGAACACTCCATATTGCTCTCAACTCGAAGATTCAGAGGAGCTCAAAGACCGACAACCTGAGAGCAGATTCGAGGGTCTGAATGGCATCCGAGAAGGAGCCGGAATCCAGTGGGAGATCTAGATGACTTTTTGAGCAGAGACTGGGTGTACATGCTCGATGATAGTCCTCAATTTCGAGAACTCAGCTTGAAGACTTCAGGATCTTCCGTAGTTACTGCAGTAGATGAAGACAAATGAAGGCCAAACCCTGGGCACTGATCTCTTTCAAGACTGTACTACTTTCGTCTAAGATAAATCACGACGAAAGACAAATCACCTCGCCTGCATTACAGCACATATGGACCAACTGCGTGGGAATTTTCGGGCTGGTCCATGGTACTAGGACTCATGCAAACCCTTTGGCTACAGAAAAGAGATAACTCTATGAGGTCATCATGTGGAATTAAAAAAGATTGATTATCATTACCTGCGACACAACCACTAAACGAAAGAATATTCCTTGAAGGCAGCGTCCTAAATAAGGGGTGAACTTGCATCCCCATCTTCTTCCCGTGCCTCGCCATTGCAGCTGCTAGCTTCAGCCCTTCAAAATGAAGACATAATATGATGTGCCAAATGCAATCCATGGTGAACTTTTTTCATCAGTTGTCTGATTTAACACTTCACAGGATGCTCAAACTCTTGAAAGTACTCACAACCAAATACTCTTTTTAATACTAAATGCCTCACAAGAAGAGTATAAATGAGTCCGTGAAATTTCTATGTAAATGCGCAATCTTAAAGTTCTTTTTCGTGGCTCATTTTGGAAAAGAGAGATGAAAAGGTAATGGAATCTTACAGTGCACCGGCAGCACAAAAATGAGGAATCCCTGAAGGCGACTGAGCATCACAAGTTGAGAGGCCGATTCATAAGCAAGCATAAGGTGACTTCATTTGTATAAGATCCGGACATTGAACTAATTCACCGGCTAAAACCTACTGAAAACACGAGTAACAGGATGAACACATCATCTCTACTACTAATATCAAATATTGTCACGGGGAATGAGGAAAATTGGTTGACATTACCTTACCGAGAGCAGCTGATAAATCTTCAGAGTACGATCCTTAAAGTCAAAAGAGAGCTCATAATAGTTCTCCGACGAGAGAAGCAACCAACCTACGTAGACATTCATCAAACAGATAGAGCTCAGGCAAAACACCAAAACCATAACCTTTGTTGTAGCCGCAAAAAAACTCACAAGAGAACACTTACCGACCTAAAAGGAATTTCGACCACCATTGTATTCAAATGAGTTTTTTGCACCAATTAATGACTTTGAAAACATTTCCTTGAACAATTTGCCTGACGGATGGTTTTGTTTGCATGACGCTTTCTATATCAAGTGTTCTATATGCTAGACCAAGCAAATACACTGCCGGGTGAAGTCGCCTAGACACAGAAAATACAAACGATAAACCAGCTGCAGTCCTGGCTCCTCATATATGATCATAAAACAGACAGGCCCTCATACAATGAAAATCTAAAGCACAAGGAGCAGAGGCATGTAAGAGTGATACTAGAAGGGTAACAATGTAGAAAGAAAAAAGTTGTAGACAAGGCTCAAGATCTGCAATATAATAATAGACTCACTTCTCTGATGGTGGATCAGCATCAGCTCCATCCCAGTACCTTGCCGATGGAACCGTTCGTGCTTTTTTATCCCGACCGTAAGTTTCAACATACCAACCTCCAATATCATGCATGCTACAACGTGGCTCAAACAGCCAGTATCTGTTGAAGAAAATATACGCCTAAAATGAGAAACAAAACAAGTAAAGCAAAAGTATATCTTCCTTTCCACACATCGAGGCTTGAGGCACATAGAAGAAAAATATTGGCCAAACTGTACTTTTTGGTTTTCCATCAACTTCGTTAAAAGGAACACATGGTATTATGGCAAAGTCATCTACAGCTACAATATGTATTACAAAACTAATTGTAGCACATCACCTTGAACCAAGGTATAAAGAAACTCGTAAAGTGGTAATATCGATGCCAAACTTCATTCAATTAGCAAAAGATGATACACGCTAAAAGACTTACTTGCTGGGTGGCAACCGAGCTCTGGTGCATCTACACTCACAAATCGATATTTCATTTCCCAACTGAAACCAATCCATATGCTTAACCTACACCACTGATAGCTTTATTAGGAAAAATATTTGGAAATATCAAGCTGAGACATGACAATCTGCACCTTCGCAATTCAAAAACAGATAATACAAAGCAAATTTAGATGAACAATATGTCAGCCTCCATTTTTTTACCAAATCAATTCATAATTAACCAATCAAAGTTCTGTACATAAGAAATTACCCATATTCTATATGCATGCATTTTTTGCACGGGCAAATGCTCCATGGTAAAAAAAAAACATTTTACTGTTAAGAGAGTGCAATTTGAGCATTTTTAATCATCACCGTTCATGACAAAAGCCAGTTAATAAAACAGATAATTTTGCACAAACAGATACCAATAACCATGTAACCTTACCCGAGTTAATAGTTCCAACCTTAGCAAAAGCAGTTTTTGCACAATTACACTTAGCCATCACTATGATTATTAAGCACAAATAGAAAATTCTTTGGAGTGTGAACTAACTAGTCAGAATCTTCATCAAAGAGAAGCAACCAAAGGCAAGATGTAAATTCATTTAGTATATGGACGCCATATACAAAAAAAGCAGCATGAGAAGGAACAAAGAGTAAGTGTTCAACGAACCAAAAGTGTCCTGTGTTTGAGGATCACATGAGTTTTGGATCCCTTTCTATCATAGACATAACATGAGCTTTCTTCAGGGTTTGTCCCCAAGCCAGATATTGTGCCCACTAAAATCTCTAAATGTGTGTTATCTGACATAGTAGTTTTCGAAAACCCTCCACCAGAGGATTCGTCCCTTGAACTGAGAAAGACATGTATTTGGTCATGAGCTTCTTTCTCATCCAAGTCACCAGCACGGGTATCAGGAGGCGCTCTAGTAGCTGTTGCAACTAATTTCCCAAAGAGATGTAGCTCCAAGTTCTTGTATGCATCTGTTGCATGATATTTCATGGTTTTTTTACCACCTATCTTAACTTGATTAAACTTCATTCCAGCAAATTTATTCTGTCGCATCTCATTCCCAAGGAAAGTAGATGAACGCAGACCAATGGATCCAGAAGGAGACAACTTCTCATAACGAATATTTGACAGCTCTAGAAAATTGTCAACCATACGGACCATGCCAAAAAGATCGCGCCCTGAAACCAAGTGTAGAACCTCAGGAGTGTCATACACAGACCTCACCTCGGCTTCAAAGCGATCAGGAAGGAGGTCAAAGAATTCAATTTCCGGCCCATGATAAGCTGCATGTATTGCTGCATAGAAGTTCCGTTCAATCTCATCGAAATATCCTGTTCCATGGACAACCTTTCCAGCTAGAATTTCCTTTACAGCATATCTATACCATCGCAGCCACTCAACAACTTCCATCTGTTTTGTTGTGGTTGTATAGGAAGCATACATATGGTAACTCAAACCTTGTTCAGAAGTTTTCCGAACAACCTTTTTCTGAGACGATAGATATCGGTCATACTGAGCTCTTTTTCTCGGATCTGAAAGAATCTGAAATGAGACTACTCAATTAGTATCACGCTAGCAAGTAACAACCTACCTAAAACCTAGACAGATAAGCTTCCTTGTTGTATGGATATGGATAAGCTTCCTTGTTGTAGCCCTCTCATCTAAGTAACTCCAAAAGATGGGACATTGGAAATAAAATACTCCCTCTATCCCACAATTATTACGATGACACACTTCGAGGTCTAAATTAATATGATTAAACATTAGTTTTTTACAAAATTATTGTGAGACACTAATGATAGATTAAGTAGGAAACTTTAATCTTGAGTCATTTTAAGATTCTTCTGGCATCGTCAAGAATAAAAATGGAACATGTCGAAGTGCGTGCCATCGCAATATTTGTGGGGCGGAAGGAGTAACAAATAAAAACCTTTGTTGACAATTCCAAAACAGAAAAGGAAATTCATAGTTCCAAAAGCAACCTCCAATAAGCAAGGAGTACTGTGTGTAGTACCGACTTCAGGGAAAGCATTGTGACCACCATTCATGCTTAATATCATGACTTATGAACATGAAGAAACGGATAACGCAAAGCATGCCTTAACCATAACTTTATTACTAAATTCACAGGTTCATATCATGGAAAATGATATCATATTATTAAACAGCCAAGTCTCGTGCTCTCACAGTAAACAAGTATGCAAGAAATCAGGAAAAGATCCCATCAATGCTCGAGATGAGATCACTAACTTATTCTCATACCTACTCTGCAATGTATTGCTAGATTAGAACTGTCCATTGATACATCTTCAGGCAGTGGATTCCATATCACACAACAAAATATGCCATCTATCCACTTCATCTCTTTCGCTTCAATTTGATCCAGTCTAACAATGATACAGTAGTATTTGTCGTGCACCACTTAATGTGCATTTCGAGCAATTCTGTTATTATTATGTCATCGAACCACCGTGCCATCCGATGATAGTAGGCATAAAGCGTGGACAATAAAAGCTCTGGCCCAGCCCACCAAGTGTCAAACAAGATCCACATCATAAGCCACAAAGGTGGTAATAAATAGAGGAGTCATGATCTCATACCACGAACTGCACTAACTGCACTGATACGGTGATACCATGTCGTGAGATTAGTTCTGCCAAACGTACGAACTGCTAGTAGACTATCAATGTATATCTTAACGTATTATACCACAATGATTTGGTGTTTTCTGATGTAAAATAATATATGCAAGTCAAAATTTACCTCGACAATATCCTTTTATCAATATCAAACTATTGGGATTTGGGACGGCAACCCTTTAACACTAATCATCAACACAACACACAAAACCAACACCACGAACCAAAATCCCAATCAACTGAAACCAAACCACTACCTCATACGCAGCAACGATCCTCACAAACCGACTCGAACTGCCCTCATCACACCCCTTTTCAACCACATCAGGATGCGTCTCCTTCGCCAATCTCCGAAACGCCGCCTTGATCTCCTCACACGAACACCCCTCAAAAACCCCTAGAATCTCGTACGCGTTCTCTACCTCGTCGAACTCCGGCGGCGGCGGATCGGAGTCGGCGCCGGTACTCAGCCGCCGATGAATAGAAGAAATCGAACACCCTAACAACACGCGCCGCCGGTGGTGGTGGTGGAGGAGGAGAAGTGTGGGTCGCCGGAGATCGAGATCGGCGGCGGCGGGGAGGGCGAGGGCCATGGGAGAGTGTGGGGATTGTGATACGGCGTCGTTTCAAGGGATGAGTGTAGTGAGTTGAGAAGACCATTGTTCAGGCCTTTGTTGTGGTGGCAACGGTTTGGGCTAATGGGTCTTGGGCTGGCTGTGTCCTTTGTGTGATGAGCCTGGTTTGTTGTGGGCTGGCTTTAGAAAAAAGTCCAAACCCAGATCCGTGTACAAAAGCGATTCGGACACTCCACAATAAAGAGGATTAAACGATTTTTCTTCAAATCATGAGGTAATTTACATGAAAACCCAATCACCTAGGAACTCAACTACTCACGTATCGTTAATACAGCAAGTGGAGAAAAAACAACACTTACACAAGTACTATTTATGTTGAAATGTTAGCAGAAGATTTTGTAATCTTTCAAAAGATGTGGAATATTTGAGTTAAAAAATCGAGACAGATGTTATCACTAATAAACAAATATAAATAAATTATTGAGTAAAATAATATTATTAACGCTCAATTCAAAATAGAAACTTTCTCGAAAACACGTTTGTTATGACAGATAAAAATGACGATGACTTTTCTATATTCATAAAAGATATAAATAATTTTTTGAGTCATGGTGAGGTCGAGGTAATTATATAAGAACCCTCTATCAAAATAAAAACAAACATCACTTCGGTGAACAATTACAACTCAGTATTGTTTGGGTTTAGGTGAAGGGTTGAATTTGATTCACGGAGAAAGACAGTATATGTTATTATACACAATTAGCAGGCAAGGGGTCACATCCACATCCACATCCACATCCACATCCACATCCACTATGGTCTATATTGCTTTCCGGTAAAAATAATTACAATATCTATAACAACCAATCCAATTAAATATGCTTTTCGCAGTATTTTTTTTGTTTGAACTGTTAAACATTTCAATACTTTTTCTCTTTGTATATCTACGTTTTATTTTTGATTTCAATAACGGATTATATTTTTGATTTTTTTCCCCACCAGTAATCCAAACACAAAACTCATCACAGAGCCCCTTCCACCTCTTCCTCACCCCTTTCTTCATCGCCATGACCGAGATCAAGACTCTCCAAATCACATCCGACTCTCGTCCGATGATCTTCCTTGAGAAAGTCGAATTCACACACACCGATCACATCTCGATCCTTGTCTCTTCCGTTTCCATCTCCCAATCATCCACCTCCACCATCGGTATCGATTCGTCGCGACTCGGCTTCTTCTCCTCTCCGACGACGCTCTCATCCAAGTTCTCCTCGAGATCCAACAGGATCAGAACTTCTGCTTTCTTGATTCCAAATTCGCTCATCGGTTCTTCACGTTCAAGGAATTATTCGCACGGCCGCACTCATCGATCAATTTTATAATTGCGGTGAATCTCTGAATGAGTATTCGTAGTTCTTTAAGAATTGTTATCCGGATACGTTGGTTAATATGACGGCGAGGACGGAGTTTTATAATGTGAATCGGGATGGATAGTGATGGAACAAATGATCTACCAATTTTTCCAAATGATCTGTCGTCTCCTTCCCTGTTTCCACCAGAGAAGTCATCTCGACCAAATGATCTTGAAGTGCGATAACAGTGGTCGTGACAAGGACATAACAAGATTAAAGTGTTTTTGTTTTTTTACCATTTAGAACCATGCACGTTTTTTTAAATATAGTCGAGAGCATTAAATATAAATATATTGTATTTACATATTCACAAAGGATAATTGTGTAATATTTATTTCGATGACAAAAATGACAATGACGATAACGAATGACGTTTAGAGTTAGAATTTTAATTAGATTTGGGATGATGTTTGTAATTTGTAATGGAATGTAGCAATTTATTTTCTTCTTCTAAGCAAGGACGAATAATTAAGATCACCATTTGAATTTTTTAACTAGTTGGTTATAAAATTTATGGACGATGACCTATCGATAATTTATAAAGTTAAGAATAATTAATTAATAATTCTCTCTAATTAATTCGACGTGAGAACATCAACAAATAATATGTATAATATATGTTTTGTTTTTTTCACCTTCCGAAATAGACGAGGTTAGGAAGGTTTGTTGTTTTGTTTTGTTTAGATAGAAGATTGTTGCTTCGACGTTTCTTTAACATTGGTGATAATTTTTAAATCCTCTCATCTTTCTTCGACCCTTTCTAATAAAAAATATAATTCTCCTTAATTAAAAACGCAAATGACCTTTTCAAAAAAACAAAAAAAGAAAGATGGCTTTTCTATAAGGTATATTAATAGTTTTTTTTTACTCATTGTGAAGTCGATAATGATTACATAAAAATAAAATCATTTGTACAGACATCGATCAAATGGAAAATTACAAATCAGTATTGTTCGGACATAGGTGAACTGTTGCATTCGACCACCTACCAATTCAACCTTCTATCATACTGCTTGGTCTTTTTATCATACACTAGATGGACTCGATTACAAGCTAAAGATCGAATAGTCCCTTTGAAGCAAAAGCACAAATTTTTATTATTATTTTCTTTTTTGAAAAAAAGTAACAAAAAATTTTAAGTTTGAGTATACATCGTGATATATATCTGCCACTTGATATTTTACGTCATACTACAACAAGTATAAATCTTTTGAACTTTTCTTTCCAAGACAATTGAGAGTTACTATTCGCATTACTACTTTCTTCACCAAAGTAGGTCAGCCCCTTTAGGTTCTGGTTCAAAGAGAACAGCGTAAGAAACTGAAGACAAAGGTTGATGTGATAAAGAACTATTATAAAAATAATTTTTTATTATATACAATTATCTTAAATCTTAAGAATTAAAAAAAAACATTTCAAATCTTCATGTTTATAAAAACATTATCAAAATCATATGAAATTTACATATTTGTGAATCCATTCACTTTAATAATTTTTGACATTCTTTCTTTTTTTTCTTGGTTAATATTTTGATCTTTACGTCCAAAAAAACGATCATGATGATTCAAGTGATCGAATCAAACAAATTTAATAAGATAACTAAGATTTGAGAAATAGAAAAATTAACGAAATAAAAAAAATTTATTATATATATAATTACATAAAACATCAAGATGATAAACCATCTGGATTAAGGAATGAACGGTTAATATTAATGTTAAATTTTTTTAAAGATTCTTAATTAAAAAAAAGTTAAAAAAGATCCTAGAAATTATTTTTGAGATGAAAATAATCAACCATAATAATAAAACTAAAAAATTTTGAGACAAAATTTAATTGTACTCGTTATGAAATGCTAGTCCATTGCACAATCCATGGCTCAAACCACATACGAACTCCGTTTCCCTTCACCCCTCGGATTCTTTTTCCAACACATAAATGTTCACAAAAAAAGCAGAAAATGAAAGGAGAGAAAATCAAAGAGCAAATTAATAACAAGTCACAATTTGCCCGTGAGAGGTCCTCTATTTCAATTCAATACGCAGCATTGCCATCTCTCTATACAAAAAAGAAATTCAATCTTCTTAGCTTAGGCGTTATAAGTCTCTATCCATGCGAGGGAAACACACAAGCTGCTGAAACTTTGCGTGGATCGAAATGCACCAACTCGTCGAACCAATAGCGTGTGTGCATTTTGGGTTGTTCGTGACTGCGACGACCTATTCATATGCTATCTTGATGTCATTAATAGTGATCTCGAACTGCGTTCAATTTTGCGTTGAAATTCCTTTACAAATTAATTAAAATATTTACAATGTTCCAAACTAAATGAACTGTTCCTTATTTGAAATCTTTTTTTATATTATAAAATTATCAAAATATTTTTATTTTATATCACATCAAATTATTATTATTATTATTATTATTTTCACTTCTCTTTCTCGTACCCTCACAACAACAACAACAACAAAAACCATTGATTATTTTCCGTGTTTCATGATATAAGCAACATTTACTTACTTGTATCGTCCCAAAATATATATGACAATATCATATTTAGAAAATTTTTCACTTAAAAAAATATCAAAACAATCATCATCTCTTACACTACACCAATTACCTTCTTTCACAATTATAACAGTAAATCCCACTTTCTCCAAAAAATTATTCTTTCTTCACAAAATTCTACACAAATTCAACACATATATAAATCCGTATGTCGGGTCAAACCGTTATTTATATTTTCATATAGAATTAAATCTTATTTTCATATCAAATCACGTCAGATCGTCCCGTAATATGTATTAGGTTAAAATATGCAACCTATACCGTTATTGATATTTTACGATAAATTTACAAAAAAAATACGTTTGATCGTTATTGCACGCGTATCAAATTTTACATTTACACAAGTATCAGATGAAAATATTACGATAATTTTGAAACAAAAAAATACATAAAATCTCACATCGAATTAAAATATTTTAATTAAATTGAGATGAGTAAAGTACACGTGACTCGAAAATGGGCGAGTTAATTCTCCAAATATCGTCAAGGTGATTGTTGTTCAAATCATGATACGTGTACAGCCAAGTCTTTGTAGCTCATTGTGATCCTATCTTTTTCAAATATGATTGTTCAAATTTTGAAGATTAATATCCCACACAAACAATCAGCAATTAATCACCGATCATTTTCCGTCAACAATTCACATGTACTACTAATGATCAGCCTAGCTAGTTCCTTTCCACCATTAAATTTCCTTCCCAATTGTCCTGTTTCAGAACTTTTGGACCACAATGCTCCACATAACTGAACAAACCGATATTTATGTTCTCAATTGTTATGCAGCACATACTTCATCCGGTCTAGACGCTTTACATCAAGCGTTCGATCGCACTAGCTCAAACTTTATAATCAGAGATTACAAGTTCGAATGCACATTTTCTTTCAGGACAAGGTTGTCAATAATCTGTGACATCTTCTGATATGAGCATGATCAGTTATCTTATGGAACAGAGTTGTCTGAACATTTATGTTAGTCTTTTGTGACGAGTCCGTCGGTTGTACGTTCTTTACCCACTTTGGACCCAAGTTGAAACCTTCTAAAAAAGACGCTCCATAAAACAAGACCAAGAGTTTATTTTCCTACCTTTATCTTTGATCATTACCCATTTTGCTGCCTCCCTCTCCTATTTGAAAATGTCATAACTTCAACTCTCCCCACGGCAACAGCTTTTCCTTCCAAGAGAATGTTCTTGTCCTCCTCTGACTCCACCTAGCTCCATTTTCATCTCCATGGACAAGAATCCTCTTGATCAATCCTCGAAGCTCTGGTACATCGATGATCACGATCAAGGACTTCAAGAACATCGATCAGACGATCTCATCGACGAAACACCTGCTCCGTCCCTATGCGATCTCCCGCTGGAGACAATAGACGAAGCTTCGAAGGGACAGGAGAATGAAGCGATGAAAGACGATGATGACTTCGAATTCGGGCCAGTGTTCGGGCCCGGGTCAAAATCTTCCTCCTTTGATGCCAACATGTGTGCGGCAGATGATCTTTTCCTTGATGGTCATATCTTACCTCTCCAACACTCAATCGGCTCCAATGGCCGAGGCATATCGCGATCAGAATCAATGGACCATGGCTCGGTCTCTTCATCAGGGTTTCGGAGTTCAAGCTACACCAGCAGCAGCAGAAGCAGCAGCACAGGATCAAAAATCAGGAACCCCTTCCACTCCTACCCCAGCCCGAGCCCGAAGATCCGGGCCGGACCGGGTACCCGATCGGTCCCTAACCCCGGAACGAAGAAATCAAACACCACCCTGTGGGAGTTCCTCAGGGTGGGCCTTGTTCGGGCTCCTCCTGATATTGTCAAGGCCCGTTGTGCTCCGGGCTACCCGACGGGCCAGAGTATTAGTCGAAGCAGCAGCAGCAGCAGCAGCAATGGAGCTAAGACGAAGAAGAAGCGGCCGCCACTGGAGGGTGATGGTGGGGTTTTTGGAGGGTGTAAGTTTTCGGTTTGGGCCGTTGATCCCGTTGCTTGGAATAAGAGAGTTGTTGATGGGAAGTGTGGTGGTGGTAGCGGGCTGAGGGCCGCCGTGGTGAAGGCGGAGACGGCTGCGTCGAGTCATCATCGGACGTTTGAGTGGCTGAAGGATATTAGTATCAGAGTTGGTGTTCTTGATTCTGTTTAAGGTTGATGACTATGTTGTTAAATTTTGTGATTATGTACTAAGACTTTGATTTTGATAAATATATTTGAAAGTTTGTTATACTGCTTCGTATGCCTGTTATTTTTTACGACATATAAATAATATTGATTTGGTAACATAATAGTAGTACATCCTAGTACCGTCATTTCATTCTAATGTTGATCGAGGACAACTAAGGTAATGCGTATAACTTTATTAGTGCATAACGCATATCTTTTGATTTTTCCTAAGTCAAACATTTGCCTGGATTTAATTTTGGAAGGAAAAACAGCAATGGTATGTCTCTCTCCACGAAAAACATTTGCCGAATTTCAATCATTTTTTGAGGAGGGACCTCGTGAGAATATTAATCTCAATCATTTATAATTTAAAAAAATCAGTTTAAAAAAAGATTTTTCTTTATTAAAACTATTATATGCATGTTATGATGAGCAGAATTATAAGATAACTTATCAGTGTGTTCATCTGTTTATGTACACGACATTCCCCGTGCCAACCCTTGTATATTTATGTCGCCAATTTCGCGTTTTTTCTAAAAGCGTCATCAAAGAGACAAATTAATGAAATCACATTAATTTCATGGATTAATGCCCATTAACTAAACACAATCGTCCAAGCATACTATTGCCTTGTGATCGCGAATTGAGTACTTGCCCACCAAAGTATATTTCACCAAACGATGGGGCGTGTTTTTCTTTCAAAAGAAAGCTTTGCGGCAAAGCAAAGCATTATAGCGTGCCTGTGGAACAAAAGCCAAAAGAGCTCCTCCCCAAATGATACTAGAGTTTAGAATGGATAGTTGATGTTATAACGACAGTCAATAATCATTGTCGATACTATATCTTGTTCTCGATGTAATGCATTTTCCTTCCGATATATAGCAAGTGTTCACGACTACGCACGGGAGCAAAATGTTGCAGCCTTGCAGAAATTAATTGGTTGTTACTGCATCACGAATGATTTCGGGTTTTTAATTAAGACGTGTACTCATTTTCCAAAGCAGAAGTCTATTAGGCTCATTAAGTGTTTTCTCCCTCCCGACTGTTACTAAGCTCAAATCTTCCTATTTTGGGCTTCAGGTCTGTGGTTTAAAAGTAAAGCAAAGATTATGATGGGCTTACATCATCTGGCCCATAGACGAAATCCTAAATGTTTTTGTTTTCTTTGCTTTGTCAAGGAAAAAAATATAGTCTATGATGAGCATGGGCAAAACTTTTATTAATCTTAAGTCTCTATTGCTGTTATAGGCCATGCTGAATCTGGACACGAAAGCTATATTAATGAAAGTAAATGTAACGAACTTTTCAGACAAATATTGTTCTAATGGTTTGGGGATCAAAGTCTACTTTAAAATAAAAATGCAAAGTAAAATTGATATACTCCTTTTTTCTTAAAGATCGGTCAATCTGAGGCGTATAAATAAACTATAGTCCTTCCAAAAAAAAAAAAACTTTAGAAACGGATAAAAGTTACTATTATCAAAGACGTGTATAATTATTCCTTCGAAGCCGGCACATAGAATAGAAGTTACATTTCCTTGATACCTCTTCTTTTTTTTCTTTTCTTTACCCTTTTTGTGTTAGACCGAACCTATCTATAAATCTAAGGCAAATCTGTATTTCTTAATTCTACAAATTTTGATTGACTTGTTAAGCCCTTGACGTTGAAACTTGAATGCTGGATTTGATAGTATAAGATATAGATTTAGTTGTGTGCAAGTCATCTGCAATAATATGGTTGCCTGCCGGATTTTTGGTTCCCAAGAATTGGGGCAGCTCTTGATACGATATAGAATTTTCTGTTTGCAAATCATGCTATGAAGAATCCCTTTCACAAATTAAGAAAGCATGCAAACTAATCGAACTTCTCTTTTCAGGTGAGAAGTAATTGGATTAGGCTTGTCTGTGTAAATGTCATTGTACATTTTATTTTAAAACGTTGAGCTCATGGGTTCCTTACATCATAATGTCTGACAAAGGTGTCCTTCTTATTAGACGGGATATGTTGATATGCTTTTTTTTTTTAATCTCGAAACGTTTTATTACATATCATAATGCGCTCATAAATCCCTAATCATAATGCGCTACAATTTATCAACGAATATCCAATATCATTCAGTGATGTGTTTTTCCGTTGCAATTGGCCCTAATCTAAACAATATTCTTGGCCAAGTTCTGACCGTTTTGTAAATCCATCAATTAGGTAGCGATGATCTAGACCACAGTATATGTTTATGAGTTAAGTTCTACATAGCAACTTGCTAAGTATTGAACAAAAAAATTTGGGGGGGGGGGGGGGGTTTAGGGCTTGAAACTTTTATTATCTTTGTCCCATATAAATTATAACGGTTTGATCCGATACGATAATTTATGTATGTATAAAATAGGGATAATTTGATATTTTCATATAAAAAATAATAAATGAAAAAAATATTATAATTTAAATAAAACAATTAAAAAATATTATAATTTAAATAGAAGGGAGAGAATACATGTGATCCCATCAAATATATCATGGTATGTGTTCATGAATGAGAAACATGATGTTAAGGTTCACGCATAATCTGTGTTTTTTTATCTTTGTCATCGACTATTGTGTTGAAGCCGAATACCTTTCTCATGGATCATAATCCCCTGCTAATTTTGTTAAACAAACAAACAATGTTCAAGCTGTTGTTTTTAAGCGACATCGTTTTTCTAGAAACAAGTTCACTTTTATTGTTTTCTCTTCGATTACACTTAGTTGTGGTCGATCTATGAATAACAGTGGGTGTTAAAGCAGTCATTTCCTCGAGTGTAGCATTTATCTGACTCCCTCAAGTCAAGGGAAATGATTTTCCTTGGCTGTATTATTGAGATTTGATTTTCAAACAATGTTAGATATGTGAAAAACGATAATTATCTCTGAAAAAATAAATATAAAAAACGATCATATTTCATGAAAGTATAAGAATACACTCCTATAATATT
Organism: Drosera capensis; assembly: GCA_001925005.1. Lineage (NCBI taxonomy): Eukaryota > Viridiplantae > Streptophyta > Magnoliopsida > Caryophyllales > Droseraceae > Drosera > Drosera capensis. Next base: position 110,788 of record LIEC01004337.1, on the reverse strand, counting down.
GTTTTTTGTTGTTGGAATATAATACACGTGATGGTGTATCCAGGAGGGGTATAAAAACTGCGTTCAAATATAATGTGTGATCTCCATTCTTAACCCGCCTCATTGTCACCCTTGCAAGACTACACGTCATTTTTCCACCACCTTCTTATGATCTTATCACAAAACCTTCCAAGCAGCATCAAAGCAAAAACCAAACGCCCCCATTGTCCATTCCATTGACCTCATTCCACCTCATTGTTCTATTTATTGTATTTCGGAGGGTTCGGGAACAGTCTTTCTTTGGTTGATAAAATTGTTTATAACTGAAGTAACACAGTGTGTATCTCGTACTTCACGGACCCTGTCCATGGAAATAACTGAGTTGTTGCGGGAGATTTCTAGGTTTTGGATTGTGGTTGGTTATGTGATTGTGTGTGAGAAAAGGATTTGGGGTTTAGGGTTTGGTGTGGATAGTGCTTGTTTGGTTAGTGTTGTTGTCGTATTGGGTTTGTTGTTTTGGAAAATTAGGTGTGGTATGTGGAATGTCGGATTTCATGTTTTGGAAGTTATGTTGTCGGGTTAAATTGACGACTATTTATTAATTGTCTGATCAAGAATGGTTAGTTCAGTGATAAAAATCTCTTTCAACATATGATCAGGGATTGCATATTTCATATGGTTACGCACATCTCGACTTTTGGAGGTCATATACTTTGACAAGGATTAACTGGTTTGTTATTTTGTCTTCATTTGCAAACTAGACTATGAGTCTATGGGAGATAGTTTCTTGGTCTTGATTACCATGATTATGAATCGGACATTGAGATAATTGGGATTGTGTCTGGTCTGGTTTATATTTTAGAGGATGAGGGTGACATGTTGATGAGACAATTTTGTCTGGGGAGATATAGTTACATGTTCAATTCTCAATTGAATTGTTCTCTCGGACTGCAAGGTAGAGGTGTATGGTAATTTCCTCTTCTGGACAGGAGCCTTTGACATTCAGTATTTTTGCTAAGTTCTTCGAGAACGGAAAATTTCATCAAACTCAAAGGCGGGTGATGCCAGAGTAGATTGGTGTTTTTTTTTTTTTTTTTTTGGGACTAACTGCATGCAAAGAAATCATACTTTTGTATACCTATTGATTTTATGGGTCAAATGAATTAGTTATATAGCTAAGATGAATGATATGTTGTTTGAAACCAGAATATGCGGCTGAGCAAGGTGGGCTTTCTACTGATGCGACGAGGCCAGCCATCAAAGCGACAGAGGAAGATTCTCTAAAGTTTGCGAAGAAGGCTCGGGTTACTGATCCTGAAGTTGCTCTTAGTGGTTCTTGTTGCTTGGTGGGTGTGATTTCTGATGGCACGTCGTGCATAGCGAATGTTGGCGACTCACGAGCAGTACTTGGGCGTAGAGTTTGTGATGGTGAGATCTTCTGTCTTCCTTCTGCAATGGCTCAAAGATTGACATCTGATCGTAATGTTGGGATCGAGGCTGTGAGGAAAGAGGTCAGAGCCCTCCATCCTAATGACGTGAATATCGTCGTTCATACTCGTGGCTTTTGGAGGATCAAGGGGATTATACAGGTGTGAAATTATACTAATGTTACAGATTGAGTTTTGTTTATGTAGTCAACTCATTTTAACATTGAGTCCTGGTTGCTAGAGTTTTTCCAAGATACATGTCACCTTGTCGTAAATATTCGATACCATCCGGTTTATTATGAGTTAGCTATACTTGTTGGAATATGCACAACAGGGACGACTGGACGAGCTTCCCCTTTCTAAATGGTACTACCTTTTAGAGGCGAAAAATTCCAGACACGCCGCCCACTTTCTAAATGACACTTTATTTATAATGTGTCATTTCTATGTAATATTGGTATTATGTTCACGAGTTTAAGCTTGTCAAAAGACCAGAGCACCTTTTCACTGCTTTACATTTTTGGGCAATCTATAACTTTCTATTCAATACATTGCTATAATAGGTATCAAGAGCGATTGGGGATATTTACTTGAAGCGTCCTGAGTTTAGCAATCTATACCGGAAATTTGGATCGTCAGTCCCGCTGAAAAGAGCTGTAATATCTGCAGAACCATCTATATCAATGCGGCAATTGAATCCAGATGACTTGTTCATCATATTTGCATCGGATGGCCTTTGGGAGCACTTTAGTGATGAAGCAGCCGTAGAAATAATCTACAGAAACCCGAGATTTGTGAGTTACTTCACCTTTTTTTTTTCAAACATCCATATCTTTTTTTTTTTTGGATCTCCAATAATAGATGAAATTTGCATTGAAGCTGCTGATGGAGTCGTAATGATAGATAATATTCATTACAACTTGGTTCTTGTTTTTTGGACTTGTTCTTGATTTTAGTGCTTAGCCATGAGTCGCATTCAGTTTTTCTTGACGCATTTGACATTGATATTATTCTTGTTCTAATGACAAGTTCTTCACAACAGAGTTTATATATGAAGTCTTGTGTTATATAGGTTGGTTGTTAAATGATGCAATTATAAAAACCTTTTTATCAACTTCACCAGTCATTGTTCATTATGTCAACTGGACAAGTGACAGTTTGCATCTTCCATGCTATGCTAACATCAATTTGATCAATATGGTTTATATCTTGGTTTATGCAGCGATCTCCAGTGTTGTGCCTATCATATTGACTACTTTGGAACACATTGTTAACTCGAATATAACAGGTCCTGTCAAGATTCCTGCCTGGTTCACTTGATATGCATCCAAGTAATAATGGTTGTATCGACTATTAAAGTAATAATGGTAGTAGATTCTCATGTGATCAGAGAATAGGTTTTTCGCATCTTCTTCGCCGACCAAAGATTCATGTCTCTACATATACTTTTTAGACTTATTTAAGTTTGCATGATCGCCAACCCAAGATTGATCCTTGTTCTTTGCTTCAGGGAATACCAAAGCGACTAATAAGAGCAGCAATAGATGAAGCTGCCAGGAAGAGGGGAATGACATACGAAGACATGAGCAAGATTGACATAGTGATGAGGCGCCTTTTCGATGATGACATTTCTGTCATAGTGCTCTACTTGGATCACTCTATCGGTGGTCGCTATATTGGAAGCAAGGATTATAGTCATTTCAGCTATTCTATGACGCCAAGTCAACTCTTCTCTTACGATTCCTGTGAAGCATTGGACGGAATCTCCTCTGATACCTCGTTCTTATTCCTGGATGATCGGTTCAGGGGATCCGAGAAACAAAACATGGATTTCTACGACTTATTATGGTCAATGTTGCAGCCCCTCTTCTTTGGCGTCCGTCGATTATCCTGTATATTTATGAGGATGTATAGTGTATACGACAGATGTAGGGGAAAAAATGTACTAGTAAGAAAAGCGTCGTCAAATGTGTAGGTTTTTTTTGCCGCCATTTCCATCTTATAATAGTTTGAATTCTTATATTATTTTGTCCCATAATTTTTGCAACAAATAAATATTTTGCACTATTCTATGTATATGAATACAAATCTTGTTTTCATATCATATCACGTTTGATTGTCCTGTAACATGTATTAAGTTAAAATACGTAATTTATACCGTCATTAATGTTTCATGATAAATTTATTAAAAATTTTTTTTGATCATCGTGCATAAAATCTTATATCGACAAATATGTTCGATCAATTTGTTGAAACAATTGTGAAAGTACAAATTATATCACAAAAAATTAGTGTACGCTGAACAATGTATTCCATTTTGGTGCAAACATGTGTCCTAGCGTCTCGAAGCACTTTATAATACATGTACCCCTTTATGAAAGTTGGATTGCAGGTAGAGTTTTCGTGCTAAGAAGGAAGATGAGAAATGCAAGATAAGAATATGCTCGTGTACGAAGTTTGGCTTTCAAAGAATTCACGTGGCTTTGCTATATCTTCTTTTGTGCTTTATCATGTGAACATTATAATCAGACTTTGGGTAGTTATCTTGCAAAAGTCTCAAGAAATGCACGAATATTGTACAGAACTGGAATTACGGTATATAAAAATAGCAATAAAGGAAATCCAACTGTTATTTAAGTTCAAAATAATAAACAAAAAATAAAAATAGTGCTTGATTTGAATTTTTTTATATATATTTCTGTTGTCCATGAAGAGTTTCTACGGTTTCCCTTCTCCCTTAGAATTATTAGTCACAATAAACTAAAGCATGAAGATCACACTCAACTCAAAGGCTTTTGTCCGTAATACGAGCCCTCATCAACTCCTTTCCAGCATCATCATCTATTTATTGAATCTTGATCAAAGCAAAAAACACAAATAACTTTTAGAACAACAATTCACAAGAGGGTAAACTTGTACGTCAATTCTCCGCTCGCATGACTTAAACTCGAAACATATTTTTAAAAGTATCAAATTTCAAATCAAGAGGAATTGATTTAATGATAAACATTTTTTGGATTCGATACCATTTCAAAATAATCTCTTTATTATTCCATCTGTCTCATAATACATACAATGGTTAGACATTTTTTAAATTTATGTATTGCTGATATTGCTTTCTTATGTGTAGTTATTGGAACTAAATTGTGTTGCATAACATTTTACAAACAAATGTGATGAAAGCAAACTTGTGTAGAAATTTATGTAGGTGAAATGACTTTATATCCATATTGGTTTTGTGGAAAATGAACAAAACATATATACAGAATTTTTCATTACATTTCTCATTTCTCTTGAACTAATTGCAAAGACATGTGAGCTTTACCAACATATACGTGCGTGCGATGGGTCAGGCTTGGCTTGGCTTGCCCTTGAACCGGATATTATTTTTGGTCAAATTTAGTTCTAAATATTAAATATTTTGTGTCTTAAAGAAGTGTGTCGAGGTAAAAAAAAAAAAAAAAAGAGCAACCAGTATTTTTATGAAAGTGCTTGGGTGCAATTATGTTTCATGTCCGGGCACGACCTTCTCTGGTGGCCAATGATGGTTAACTGAAATCATCAAAGCATCCGAATGTGGGCTTTAGTGGTGCCCGGACGTAATGTATTTTTCCCTGCCAGTGCAAAACATTTTTTTTTCTCGAAAAATCATATTTTTTCAACTACAAACGTGTAGCTTTGGATTTGGAACAGCTTTCATTCTGTATTCCAAATTAGATTGAAACACATTGCATTCATCACTTTCATCATTCTCTTATTGATCAAGGAAATCTCCATACAACCAACACCAGTTTCTCTCAAATTTTACAAAAGAGATTTCGAGGGGATTTGTTTGGAATCGTTTTCCGCAATTTCCAATAAAGACTTAGTGTATCCTGAAGAATTCTTCGTTTATACCCTAAACAATCTTTATGTTACGAAGAGAAGACGAAAAAATTTTCAAAAAGAGTTGAAATCACGTCTCTAAATGTGAAGATCAATTTTTCATTGTTGCACTCTTTGTATCCTACATTTTATTAACATGTATATGTTGAATTCTTATGAAATTCAATGAAGAAAAAATATTTTTTGAGTGATGTTGAGATTTATTATAATAGTTGTGATAGTGTATTCCAACGGATTATTTTGATACTCTGTTTGCATTGTTTGGCCACGTAAGCAATAAAAATTTGTGAGTTATGGATTATTCGCGAGACAATAAATCAGTGTTATTGGAAATACCAAATATAATTCTATTTATATATTATAATTTTGGATGAATTTTTTTAAAAATATATATTATTTAATATCAAAAAATAAACTTTACACATTGTTACCATCTTTATGAAACGAAAAAAATATTAGATAAAAATTAAATAAATAAGTATTGTTTATGTTTTGGAGTGATGGTGTAGTATTTCATTTTTTATTGAAAATCTGGTCACCCTGTGACTCGATTTTTTCAAGTTTTATTTAAAGAGTCACCGAAATTTCATTGTACTTCTGAATTCCGATTTGTATTTAAAAGAGATAAATATCCCCACTCACCGCCTCTACGGGACCCACACACACCTCAACGACTTCTCCCTTCGAATTTAATCTCACCTCATCTTCCCCATTTTACCCTTCTCCAATTCTCCAATTCTTCAGACTCACAAAACCTCACCCTCGCCGAAACTCACTCGCCCGATCTGCGAGTGGCATCGACGCTCCGCCTCATCAATGGCGGCGGCGGCGGCGGCGGCGGCGGTCTCTGACAGAGCAGAGCTCGCGAGACTCTGCTGCTCCGGAAACTGGTCGAAGGCGATCCGCGTCCTCCACTCGCTCATTTCCACCTCCTGCACCGTCCAAGACCTCTGGTTCGAATCCTCGTCTCCTTGTCCTCTTCTTTCGATTTCGATTGGATTGGATTTTCGAGGATTTTATTGATTGTTTGAGTGATGGATTGGTTGATCGATGTGCGATGGTGATTGTGGTGTTGAATTGCAGCAATCGAGCTTTCTGTTACAGTCAATTGGAGCTCCACAAGCACGTGATCAAGGACTGTGATCGCGCTCTCGAACTTGATGCCTCGCTTCTCCGGCCTTATATCGTCAAAGGTACAGAATCTGATCATCGGATTGTCTGGCTGTGTCCAGTGTTGTGGTTGTGTTGATTTGTGTGATTGGATTTGGTGTGGGAGTTCGTTTTAGGTGTTTGATGATTGGATAGGTTTGAATCGAGATGTGTTGATTTGATTTGTGAAACATGTGTTTCTGATGTGTTGTCGGAGTTCATTTCGTTGCCGGTGATTTCTTAATGCTTGTTGTCTGAAAACTGATTGATCGCGAATTGAGTTTCAGTTATTGAGATTTCTTAATGCTTGTTGTCTGAAAAGTGATTCAACTCATTGAATTCGTGCTTCGCGTTTAGGATGTATGGTAGAAATCTCAGAATTGTATTGGCACCAATGTGAGTGCTATTTGAGTGAGGCATGCTAGGGTGTCCTGACTTTCCTGCATTTTCCTGTGGATACTATGTGTCATTGTGATTCATTTTACTTTTTAGTTTTACTCTGTTGCTCAGACTAGTGTGTTTCACTATGAAAGTTTTGGTGTTTTATTTGTTTGTTGGAATGTTCCTAGTTTAGACGAATGTGTAAAAGGTAGGTCCATATAACTATTTGTCAACCAGCCTATGTATTTATGGTGTAGTTATTTTTAGTTTTCTTACTCATACTAACCTTCTATAGGAGCTTGATCTTAAATCAGAGGATAAATGTGAGGCTAGCCATTGGTCGTAAGAACATTGTCAATTTTTAGAAGAGTTTTGTTCACTGATTAGAATCTCCTGTCAGGGATGTGTTTCAATCAAGTTCAACTCTGAACTGATGAACAGTTGTTGAGTGGGTTATCTCTAGGAATATTAGGAAATGGTGCGTACCTCTTTCTTTTGCAGACTTTATTCTAACAAGAAACTTTAGTTCTTGCTATAAAAGTAAACAATGTTAGTATCTCCTGGATTTTTTTCCCATCTAATTTTGATATTAGTAGATGATCGGATGCTGAGAGATGCATTTGAAAATGAGGTCACTTTCATGGTGATTGGTCTTTCCTTTTATGCCAACCACAGGTCATGCATATTCGGCTCCTGGAAGGAAGGAGGAAGCACTTCTGGTTTGGAAACAAGGATATGACCAGGTCCTTCTTCAATCAACAGATTTAAAGCTACTGCTAGAATTGGAAGAGCTGCTGAGGCATGCCCAGCAAAATGGAAACTTCAAAGATTTAGACCCTTTTGTTGAGTCTGCAGGCTCATCTCCACCGCTAACAGTCTCAGAAAGTCATAGTGGTAGTGAAAGTGAAACCTCAAAAGATCCTAATAAGTCGAGGGTGGAGTCGGAATTCAGTGGTGACTCTGAACATGAATCTGTTGTTCAAAGCAAGTTTATCAACGGATCCAATGTAGGGGGTGGGTCTCCAGAAAAAGGAGAGGTTAATGGGAAGGTTACATATTTAATCAATGGTGATAAAATTGAATGCAGTAATCAGAGCTGTGGGCCAGAACGATTTTCCAAGTTCAAAGACAAATCCGAGCCTAATCTGAAAATTACTTCTTCTGAGCCACCGAGCAAGCCTGCACACAAATCATCCAATGATTTCGAATGGAGCGATATTATGAATAAGAATAAAAAGTTTTGTGTTGCTAGAATTTCAAAGACGAAGTCGGTGCATGTAGATATCCGGTTATCAAGAGGTATAGCGGAGGTATATTGCTTATTGCTAGTATCTGTATGCATGAGACTAACTACGCACACAAAGCTCTAGTTTTTACTTCTCACCTTAAGCTTATACAGATATCCACTGGGTACTAGTAAGTTTCGAATTTATCTGTGTCGAGCATATCTTTCCTAGAAGACACTCTGTAGTACACTCCCCTTGTGGAATCATTTGAAGCATGGGTTGAGATACATTGAATTTTTATCTTGGTCTTGCCTTCTGTCATGCTTGACATTGCTTATCCCCATGCTCTGATATAATGCTTTAATTGATGCTTCAGGTTAATGATGGGAGGTATGCATATGCAGTGACTTTATTTGACAAGGTCATTTTTCATGCTCATAGCTGCGCTGGTGTGTTTGAAGATCAGGAGAAGAAAACCCATTGCTGTTCTAGTTATTTATTCTTCTTAAGGATATTGTTACAGATTTTGCAAGAGGACTCTGATTATCCGGAAGCATTGATTGGAAGAGGGACAACGTACGCTTTTCAACGAGAACTCGATGCAGCAATTGCCGACTTTACCGAGGTTACCTTATAGCATTAATATTTGAAGTTATTATTATCTCTCCACTTGCCTGTCTCCTACACGGTTCGTTGAAAGTTCTTTTTTCAGGCTATTGAGTTAAATCCATTAGCTGGTGAGGCTTGGAAGCGAAGAGGGCAAGCACGAGCTGCTTTAGGAGATTCTGCTTCGGTGAGAAGATATTGGAAGATATTGTAATTTTGTTCTAGAGCATTAGCTTTCATAGTTGGCATATCTTTAGCCTCTTGCTCTATTAAGATCACACTATAAGGCTTGCTTGGCCGATCATAGTTAATCTCAAACTTCACTTTGCTGCAAATAATCTCCAGTGGCGCTGTACGTTGGCCGTGAAAAAGTAATAAGCATAAATAGGCTTGCGGTTCAGGCTGGAAGGTTTGGTTGCAATAATTTGCAGTCAGCATCATATTTTGAGCAATCATTTCCTGGTTTTTTAATTCAAATATTTTATTATCTAGTTACTGCTACCTGAATTTCGTTATTTCATATCCTGCTATGCATTCCTTTCTGCTTTAATGTCTTAAACTTGATACTTCTTACTAAATGAAATCCAGGCAATTGAAGACTTGTCAAATGCACTAGAGATTGAGTGAAATTCAGCAGACATATTACATGAAAGGGGTCAGTCAATCCACAACTTAATCAGCACTAGCCGATTTTTGCTTTTCTCTCCCTCCCGCTACCTCATCATTTTTCATTTCCTAACTTGGCCATGTTTGTATCTGATCTAAGCTTGAATGGTGGAGATAATTTGTGGAATGTACTTTTCCGAGAAATCATAATGTGGGAGGAGAATCGCAGCAAAACTACTTAAAATATTATTATTTTTTCCAAGTTAATCCCAGAAGTGAAATGCATCTTTTGAATGTATCTAGTACTATTTTGTCGTAAAATGGCTTCTTCACAAGAATTTTTGCGAATTCCTATGCCTGTAGGAGTCAGGCCTACACTTCCGAGTCATTCGAGGCTGTTGATCATGTTTGTGTTTTATTGATTTGATGTGGGCATTTCTCCATATTAATACTAGCTAAGCTAGCTGATCATGTTTCTGCTGGTGTTAAGCTTGATAAGAGTAATGCATCTGCGTACACTTGCTTGGTGAGCTCTACACTGCATAAAAAACTTTTCGAGTCTTATTAGTGGATTGAGCTTTTCTTGTTGAACAGAAAACGGAAATGGTTTACTTGGATTCTAGTTATTGATATTCTTTTTATCTGCCACTGATTCCCCGGGCCAATTTGATCGGTTCAGGGTCTGGCTTTATCTTCAATTGGTGATTACAAGAAAGCTGAAGAATCGCATTTGAAGGCTCTTCAGCTTGATCGTGATTCTCTTGAGGCGCTGACCAATCTGGCCCAGGTATGACTTATGTGCTATAGATGTTAGTTTCACCCATCTTAGAAAATTGCCTAAACAAATTTTCCTGGGGGTTTCCCCTGCGGGATATATCCAAAGCACTATTGGTGTTGAAAATTTTCCAATCAAGATTCCTTATAATCACCGTAACTTTTCGGCGTGGGCTTCTTTTGGTTGAAATAGGTTTTCAAAGAATTGGTGGCACTGTTAGTCAATAATTTGACGAACTTGAATCCAGGGTATTTCTGTATGTTAGAAAAGCTTTTTCCTTCTTGCAGCAAGTGTTGAAAAAAAGAAGTGATTTTGGGACACGAATACCAATTGGCTAATGATGTAATTGTGAAAGAACATCTTTACTGTTGTTTCGTTCTTCTAAATCACTTGGGTAATTTGACTTTGGACTAGCTGCTTACTCTCTTTAATATTTACCAGCGTAAGCGCTGGGCACAGTTTGCTTGATTCATAAACTCCACGGGTTGTACGTTCATTTATCTGTTGAGAGATTCTTGTTCTCTTTGCAGCCGATGATGACTTCATGGTGACTCTGTCTTTGCAGCTCTATCAAGATTTGGCAAAAACGGATAGGGCCTTTGAATGCCTTGACAAAATTTTGCAAATTAACGGAAGGTAATGTGTCTAGGATTGTCTCCTTATGAAAGAGAGCTTGATCCCCCCTGCTTGAAAATCAGAAAAAGAGCCTTTCTTAACCTCGCTAATGGCCCTTTTGTTTTTCATTGTATTAACTCATTTTGTTTTAAAATAGTTTTGCCAAGGGATATTACTTGCGCGGGCTGATTAACCATGGAATGGGAGACCACAGGTACCCATATCTATTAACAAGGATTATTGTTATGGCTTTCTTAGTTTGGTCATGGTGGCGTTTGAGGTATCATTATCATCATTGTTGAGTGCTCCGCATGCTAACTTAGATTGTTAAAAAGGTGAGTCTCTGCTAAAGCGAACAAGTATTAATGATGGCATGCTTCTTTTAAGGAGCTCAGATCTCTCTATCAATGGGTAAATCTTGGATGCCAAAATTCTGGGATCTTGGATATTTTAGTGACATTCTTCTTCATTATGCATAGGAATCTTGGTTGTGACATGTGTCTGCATCATCTTTTTGTCTTCTGAACATCTTTTGTTAGCTTGCCTTGCTTCTTTTAATATGAAATTCTAATGTTGCAGAAATGCTATCAAAGATCTATCCTTGGCACTCAGCATCGAAAGCTCCAATTTGGATTGTTTGTATCTATGAGCATCTTGTTTTCATGCTGTCGGACTGTTTAGAGAAGCGGTATTGAATATTTCCCTCTGATTCTCCTTCTCTCTCCATGTTGGCTTCCTTTTGTTGGTATTGAACTATCACCGACTTTTACTGAATACTTGGTACATGGATTTCTTGACAGGTGAAAGACTATAATGCTGCTTTAGACGTAGAACTTGACTCCATGGAAAAGTTTGTGCTTCAGTGCCTTGCATTTTATGAGGTATTTGTTGGTAACAATCTGGAAGCAGTGTTATATTTCCCGAATTTGATTTTCAGTATTAGAACTTGCAGATTATTGTTTTCTTCTTTTGGTATGTCGAGGCTGTGGCATAGTGCCAAAACATAGCATACTTCAGGAACTATACCCCTTAGTTCCCTCTGTAATTTGGAGTGGCAATGTCGGGTAGTTTCATTTCAGCTTCCATTTCAAAGATATGTTGATTACCTATCCTAAATGTTAGTTGAAAGCTAAAGAATCGCCTTTACCTTTTCTTTCTTTTTTGGCTCTTTTCTTCGTTTTGCAGAAAGAAATAGCTCTGTACACAGCTTCAAAGATCAGTAGTGAATTCTCCTGGTTTGACATTGACGACGATATACATCCCCTCTTTAAGGTAATTCTGGCAGCAAGTTTATCCTTTCTCATTGAGATGTTTCAACTATCAGATTGTCTCCTTTCTTTGTCCCTCGAACAGTTTCATCTCAGGAAGATTAATGTACGTGCTGCCAATATTTGTTTCAGATACTAGCTTTGACAACTTATTGGTGTCTTCCACAGCTTACTCCAAGAGTAGACAATGATATGTTATGCCAGCGATAACTGATCAATACTGTTCCTTTTTGCTTGAACTCCAGAGCATGTTTAGCTTGACGGATGGAAATTCTTGTTTTATGATGAATTTCAGGAGTATTGGTGTAAAAGATTGCATCCGAAGGATGTATGTGAAAAAGTTTACAGACACGTATAGATTTTCTCGCTTATCTTTTGAATGTCTGTAGTCTGTTTTCTGTTATAGTTTGCCTCGCTTATCCCATTAAACATTGCGAGTTCTCATATTTGTGAATGATGTAGCACTATAGACATTATACTACGTATGCACGTTAGGAGACATTGTTCATGTTACCTATTTGTCATTCGGTTAGGTGTTTTTGTTCCTTTAAAGCTGTGAAGTTGTCTACTAGAGTAACCGTAGTTTTCAAAAAAATCAGACATTTGCATGGTACTTGTTTTCTTTTTTATGCAACTATTGAAAATATTGACATTTCAGCATCGTATGGCTGGATTGGCTGCTATAGAAATTGCACAGAAGGTTACAAGGGCTTGGCGTTCTTTGCGCAGACCGGAAACATTCTAATAAAGGGGTGACAAAACATGGAAGAAAAGCCCGCAGGAAAGGTACAGTGGCCAGCCAAAACAGAGGTGGTCCTGGGTGTAGCACAAGTACCTCCTCGGAACCAACAACTTCATCTGGAAACTTCGACGATAGATCATCCAGCCGCTCTACAATGTCTTGGCAAGATGTTTATTCTGTGGCCGTGAAATGGAGGCAAATCTCTGAACCATGTGAGCCTGTTGTGTGGATTAACAAGTTGAGGTAATATACTTAGTCTCATTTAATGAGATCAACGAAAAAACACTCGTCAATCACTCTTTCGTAATTTTGGACATTGATATTGATATCTGAAATTCTTCAGTGTCTCTTTCCATCACTTCAGCAAAGCATCAACAATTCTTCCTAATCTACAATTTGGATAGCTATATGACTTCAGCAATTTTTTTTCATTATCAACTTTCAAGATCGCTGCATTTCAGTGTAGATTTGGCAGTTTATAGTTGGTTTAATTACCAACCCAAGTTTCCACATCTCCTGGCAGACTTGACTAGCTTAGGTATTGCGTATGAACAGTTTCTTGTTTGCATTTCAGTGAAGAGTTCCATTCTGGATTTGGTTCTCATACTCCTCTGGTGCTCGGGCAAGCGAAAGTAGTGCGCTACTTTCCAAATTTTCAGAGGTGACGGACTACTCTCACTGCTTGATGAAAGGCCAAAAGCCATTCATGTTAATGGCTGAGTGGTTGCACATATGCTTCAGGTCTCTAAATGTTGCAAAATCTGTGATAAAGGAGCGGAAGTATGTCCGGAGCAAGACAGATGCCATGATTAACCTATCTGAGGGAAGCAAGTTGGACAAGGTGAGTTTAATATGTTAGTTCATTCATCTCTTGCAAGGGTTATCTGCTATTATTAGTTTATTACATCATGCATGCAGCTAAGCAAAGCCCATCCTTGCTGACCACCTTCGGTGAATTCCTTTTGTGTTTTCTGCTTTGGAAAAAAACGTCTTTGATATTCAGTCCAGTGTGTCCTATGAATTTTATGCAGATTATGCATGCAGAATCCTGCTCTGACCTATACAACATAATTGGGGAAGATTTCTGGTTGGCCACTTGGTGTAACAGCACTGCTTCCGAGGGGTAAGTTTGCACTCCCTCCGATCCTTTCGCTTGTGTTCATGGACATTCTTTGGATGTTATGCAGGCATCAATTGTAATTCTTTTATATTTGTAGATCCTATTCTTTTATATTCAGAAGTTGATAGAACTTGATGTAATATTTTGTTGTTGTAAAATTTTTCAGGACGCAGCTGGAGGGAACAAGAATTACAGTATTGAAAAAGTAATGTTGGCCATTTCTTCCCTCGAGGACTTTCATCTTTGAGTTTTCTTTTCGTTCTACAATTGATACCAACAGTATGCCTTTTTCGATTCTTCCAGTGGAGAACGTGGATATGATTTCTCTATAAGAACGGCTTGTACCCCTGCAAGATGGGATGAATTTGATACTGAGATGACCATGGCGTGGGAGGTAAGCTTTGTAAATAAATACGTTTCTGGAACGTTTGATCTGATGAATCAGCTACTTAATAATTATATTGCTTTTAACCGTTCATTGTTATGCCCTTGTCAGTATCGAGTTAAATTGTGAAATCTGTAACTATTATCAGGCTGTTGCCATGACCTGCAAATGAAGTTGCAAACATGAGAATTCAGCTTAATGTGATCTAAATTCCAAATACTTAATTCAAGTGGTGCAATATTTGTTTTTCAGCAGTTTATGTTCTTCCCTATTTCGTAGTAGATTGATTGAGTTTGATCCTTCCTGGCGGTATCAGTATTTTGGTTTGAGAGATAAGCTAGTCCCAGAAGCTCAACTTCCTTTATTTTCTTAGCCTTTTTATCACAAACGTTCATGTTCTTATTTGCTGCGAATCAAATAATTCTTCTGCTTTGCCTCTAGGTATAGCCATACACAGAATGCTAATTACCCTGGAATATATCTGCAGGTGGTATGCAACGCCTACTGCGGGGAAGCATATGGCTCTACAGACTTCAATGCATTGGAAAGTGTTGCAGAGGCAATTTTAAGGATGACATACTACTGGTATGACATAAATCAGGGATTTCGAACGGGTTTTATTTCAATCATGATCACCTAGTGATCAAACTGCTTTTTCGGGTTCATGCAGGTATAACTTCATGCCGCCGTCAAGAGGCTCTGCAGTGGTTGGGTTCATAGTTTTGCTGGGATTATGTCTTGCGGCAAATATGGAGTTTACAGGAAGCATCTTACAAGGTGTGCAGGTAGATTGGGAAGCCATTCTGAGTTTTGATCCGAGATCGTTTGTGGAGTTGGTGAAGGAGTGGTTGTACCCTCATCTTAAAGTGACAGCATCCTGGAAAGACTATCCGGACGTGCCTTCGACCTTTTCAACAACAGGATCAGTTATCGCTGCCCTAAGCTCCTATGATAAGGTTTGTTAGCTCAGGCCGAAGAATGACTTGCTTGTCCATCCTCTATACATCTTTCCTTCAGTTTTTTCTAACCTTAATAGTAAACCTCACTGCAGTGATAAAGCAGTGGCAAAGGAGCGGTTCATGCCGCAACTGCTTCATCTCTGCATTGTCCCGCGTTGCGGCACTGAGTGAATATGTTCAATCTCAAGCTTGCTTCCCGATAGAAGCTGATGTAGTTGGTTTCTCCTGAAAGCGGTATATACATGTTTGGTATTGAGTTACTTAACTTGCTTGTGTTGTTATCCGTACAATTATTACTTGTCCAAATTGATATAGGAACAATTTTACATACAGCGTGACGAAGCTATGGTGAAAAACTCTACCTTTTATTATGTGATTGATTTCACATTCCTGTATCCATATATGTTTGAAGGGAGCTGATCCATAACCAACGGTGACTATCTAAGCTTAGATAGTCAACAAATGCGAGCCGTCTAGTAAGAAAATATACGGCTCGATTAAAACCATAATGACATCCATTCGTGAAAAAAAGAACAGAAACCATTAAATTTTATAACGGATAACATAATAGATGAAATCTGTGATTTATATTAGATGGACTTCAATTTTTTTAAAAAAAAAAGTCAATTGGGGTGACTTTATAGCGGATGTATAACGGATGGAGCAGTTCGGGAATAAGTCATCTGTTATAAAGCACGTCGGATGTACTCACAGAACAGAAAATTGTTATATGTATTGTTCTTAATGTCTCTGAATATATTCTTGGATTGAACAACAAACCAAAAAAGAAAACGATGAAAACATCTCAGCCAAAAACAGCAAACATCCATAACAGAATCATCTAAACATTCATCATACAAATCAACAACTAAGCATTTGATGATTGTCCTTCTTGTCGATATATTTCTCGAGTTTTACAAGTCAACAACTCATAAGCAATCCTATATGTACAACTATCGTCATCATTGATGATCCATGTTGAATCCATCATTTTGATCCTTTACCTGATGTAAACTATATACTTCAGTACATACATCCCATAATCATTGTGTCTCCTTGGATTGCTTCTTGACGACAAACAACTTGGGAGCTTGATTTTTCTTGAACTTGTCGAGATACAATGATCGAAGAAGATCTGCAAAGTACTACGTCTGCATAACACAAACGAGCCAAATTAGTGAAGGAAAGATAAAAACAATGAAAGAAGATCGTTCCGTGTAGGAAACTCATCTCATATTTGGTCTTTATGCTATACATCTCCGCCACCGTGATACAATCGATATCCTCATACATAGGATCAAGAAGATACACAATCCATTTACCCAGACTAAACACGTACAAGATGAAGTACGAGTTGATGCATATCGGAATTATCACAAGTGAAGCACTATGGGTAGGAATTTGACCTTCGTTTCTCACATATGTTTATATCTTTAGGGACTTTGAGGAACGACATGGAGTTTTCTACGTCTTATGCGCAAACTAATTGCCTAAATCCCTTGAGCGGATCGAATGATAATGATGATTCACTCCGATAAACGGCACGAAAGGCATAGAGTACTTGTTCGTTCGATATGTAGTATCAAACGTAAATGCATCTTCAAAACATTCATAAGACATTTGAGATCTGAAGTCAACCCAAACAATTGTGTCGATTCTATTCTCTGAGTCGGTCTTGTAACGATAGAAAAAGTTGCCCATTCCATCGTTGTTGAGCTTCTTCAAATATTTTATTATGGACTGCGCATCCTCGATACCATCACCTCGAACTTTTCTCAAATCGCGAAGTTCATTACGGACATCTCTTTCAGAAAACCTGATATTTGTGATGCCTCCAGTCAGAGCAAAAGCACGTTCATTATTCTGCTCGTCCCGATTCCTGATTCGTTAATAAGAGAAATCGAAGATCTCGCAATTGAAGTGGTGTTTTCTCTTGTAGACATAAGATTCACTCTACTATGAGAAACTAAAAGATGACTATGACACCCTTTATACCTTGTAACAATCCAAATGTATTTCGTCGTACGATAGACGACGAACATTATCGCTTTACAACTCGTACTTTGTACACACTCTTGTTTTTTGGTTTTTTCCTTTCCTCGTCAATCGACAAAGTGAACACCTGAGAGCATAAACTTTCTAGATGTGTGCATTTTTTACTGGTTTTGATCTTCACCTGGAATCCTGTGCTTTTTGCAAAAGCTTTGTAACATGTTTATGCTTTGTGCAATGTGTTGAACGTTTTTACCATCAAAGGGTGTTGAATTCTCGGTTTCATCACTTTAAATCGGATTATTGGAAGTCAAAACTTTTTTATGTTCGAATTCGTAATCAAAATATGATTCTATAAGGAATTTTTATGAAGTGAAAACACTATGAATTAACCGTATAAAAAGCTAATATTTCTTTCTTTCTTTTTTTGCGTTTTTCAGTGGCACGTTGACACGTGGACAAATGTAATTTGTTGAGCATCACTTACAGATATGAAAACATCTAAAATACAAACACATGTGAAGTTCTGATCAGTTAAAGCCTGGCACATCTGTATTAAATTTCACTAAATGCGGTTCGGAATTCAATGAACATTGGATTATGAAAAATACAGACACGTGTTGCATCCGTAGTAAGTTTCAACGGATGGCCTTGTCTTTCCACCATGATAATTTGTTTTGACATATGTCACAATTTCATTGGTTCATTGCTGTCATATTTATGAAATGCTTATCGGGGTTACGAACAGCGGATAATGAAATGCTTATCGGGGTTACGAACAGCGGATGAGACTCTATTTTAAAATAAGATCACTATTATAATTTCATATTTTTTTGTCTCCGTTTATCTTTTCGTAAAAACGAACATCCGTTTATCTTTGTACTGAATATAACGTAAATTATTTGAATTCGAACTATCTATGTCACAGATGAACGATGTGATATTATTAACTGGATAATCCTTCCTAACTAGCGCATGTTTTGAATCCATCCATGATTGTTTGAAAACATCTGTTTTATATGAAACTTTATCGTGCTCGGATGCGAAAATAATGGACCCCAAATTTTACAGTTATGATGAAAATTCATCTTATTACAATTAATATTTTATAATAAAATTATATAAAATAACATTTGATTATCTCATATTATTGATATAACTTTATTGATTATTTGATAGATCCCCAAATTAAACTATCTCATTCTTTATGGGATAGTGGAGGGAGTAATAGATAAATGCAACAGAAAATGTGCATGATTCTCTTACAACTCTCTCATCATGCCATAAACAATGATACCCAGAATTATTTGGCTATGAAAATTGAAGACCAATGCAAACATAAGCCAAATCATAGGAAATATTTTTTGCCGTAACGCTGGACCCCACGAAAATCGCCGGTGTAAATTAAAAGGGCCCGAAAACGCAACGGACCGAATGAAGCGGGGCCCACCCACAACAAGACCCAATCCCAGCCAGCTGTTCTGACCTGTTCAACTCCTCCACTCTCCAGCTAGCAATTAGCACTGGTATAGTGGCAACTGGTATAGTGGCAACTAGCCAGGGGACGAACTCAAATGGGAAATATGACCGTTAACCGCACGCCAGTGGGCCCCTTTGTTTTATTTTAATCCGCAAAACATACTCCTTGCCTGACGAAAAAATTACATATTATACATTATATTTTTTTCTAAATGATTCAAAAATATAATCAATATATCATATTTTATAAATTTTTCGTATTATTTTATTTTTCCTTTTTTCTCATTTTTCAAACTCACTTACATTTCACTATCATTAAAAAAACACTTTTTTTTATTAAATCCCATAAAAATTCAACGCATATATAAATCCGTATGTCGGATCAAACCGTTTGTTATATTTGAGGACAAAAATTATATATTTTTTCTAATTTTACTCTCAAAAAAATTATTATTTTCATTCTAACAAAATTACAACACTTTCAAAAAAATTATTTTTTTCTCTTTTTTTTCACTCCTCTCGATAAGAGAAAAACCAAAAGTCAAATTAAATTTTATCATAAGAATTAACATATACATAAATTATCGTGTCAAATTCACCCAATTATAACTTTGTTAGAACGGAGAGAGTAAACATTACTTAAAATGGAATGGTTTTTAGCAAAATTATCAAAATATCCGTACATATATTTTATATCAAATCACTTCATCTTATTATCGTTTTTCATTTTTATTTTTATTTTCATCATCTACTCACAAAATCAAAGGTCAAAAATGAAAATGCACTCAAACTCTAATCTCCACATTAATATGTGTCCAAAGTCCATGTTGCAATTAATACTAGACAGAGGGAGTATTTCATTCCTTCCATCCCAGAATAAATACAACAAATCGATTAATACGTGATTTTATATGTGTATTAATTTTTGATGTAAAGATTTATACCCTTGAAGATTTGTGAGGGAATGAAAGAGAAAAAAAAAGGAGAAATGATTAATGGGACAAGTTGATATTATTTTAAATAAAATATAAAATTTTTTTTCTAAAAATACCATTTGGAAAAATTAATTACAAATAGACACCTCACATTTTTTATTTTTCCATCTTGTACCCGTTTTCAAAATTTAAATTTTTTTCTTTCCTAAATTAATCTTACATTCACAACTAAAAACTAATGATATAACCATAATTCCATACCACATCCAATAGAGTACGATTCTCCCATCCGTCGCCGCCTCCTATCTACGCTTCCTCTTCTCTCAAATCTCTGCCATCATAACCCCTCAATCATCTACATTTCACCACAAACAACAACAACAACCCAGATCAAAATCACCTAGGAAGGAGAGGGGATCAGAGGGCGACGAGTTCCGACAACAGGCGGCGATGCGCGACGACGAATCTGAGACGGTCCTTGGCTCGGGTGAAGGTCTCGAGATTCGAGGAGGCGCTGGGCAGTGGCGACGAATTGGTGGTGATGGTGCCCTACGCTGTCGCCATTGTTGGGGTGGTAGATTGATCAGCGATGAGCGTCGATAGCGGTGATTTGGAGGGAGATCGCGGAGTTGTATGTGACGATGTCGCGGATGAGCGTGGCCAAGAGGGAGCCAAATCCGACGTCGAAATCGACGACGTGTAGATCCCGGAAACCCCGACGACGATGATGTCGAGGATGGATTGGGTAGCGACGGTGGACGTACTGAACCTGCTTGTGGACGTACTGTTATTGTGACGTACGTATTGATGACGAACTAATGAGCGAGGCCAAGATGGAGCAAAATCCGACGTCGAAATCGACGACATGGAGGATTCCGGCGACGACGGAAGGGGCGAAGATGGTGTCGAGGATGGGTTGGGTAGCGACGATGGACATACTGAACCTGCTTTGAATCGAGACGCACTGAACCTACGGTGGAATTACTGTTATTGTGGCACACATACCATTGGATGAACTAACGTTGTGGGTGATGACAGTGATGGTTGTGACGGTGATGGACGAACTGTTATGGCGACGATGACGATGAGTTACGTACTGTTATGATGTCGATGGTTGGTTGTGGGTGATGACGTCAATGGCATAACGATGGACATGTTGTACGAACTACTATGGTGGCGTTGGTCGGCCGTGGGTTATTATGGTATTGGTTGACGATAGATTATGAAATTTTAATTAGGGTTATTACTTAGTGTTGGTATATATTTATAAGGATAATATTATAATGAATTTGTTTTAGTGTTACTTATTCAGAATAAAAAAGTGATAATGATATTTTTATTTCATTAAAATTACATAAGGGTTTCTATCAAGAATTATCTCTAAAACATGATAGTGTTTTTATATTTTCGAATAATTATTTTTTTTCAAAAAAGATATTATAATTATTAAAGGATATTAAAAAATATTGTATTTTTTCATGAGAAGGTGAGTGAAATGTTACTACACCCTCCAACTGATAAAAATTGTAGTATCTTTTATTTGGAATTTTTTTTCAAATGTTAAAATATCCATAATTTTAAAGTTTTTAAATTTTACATCAAATTATCTTATCCCATTAATATTTCTTCTTTCATTCTTTTTCTCTCTTCTTCCTCTCACATAATTTCAAGAATGATTTAAATCTTTCATATAAAAATCAATAAATACATAAATTTTTATGAAAAGTTAATGGTTGTATTTAATGTGAGCTTGAGAAAATACCATAATTCAAAAACCTCTCTTATTATTCCAAAAATAAAAAACCTCTCTTATTCATTATTGTAGGATAATGGATTGGCAGAAGAAAGTTGAAAAGAGACTACACATCCGCCTGCCTGTAACATTTCTCATAAAATTCTTTGTTTGTGTTAAAAATACTAAACCATTTACATTTTGGGTATATGCTTTTTTTTTTAGAAAAGAAAAAAAAATACTGCCAATGATGAGGAAATTGGACTCGTGGACATATGTTCATCGCGTCCCTAGACAACTCATTTTAAAAATCTATTCCCACAAATTAAACAATAAGTGGCCACATTCACATGCGCCCACAACGACTCGTAATTGTTTTGTTGACAGATTGTTATGTGTTGGCTGTTGTTGGTGATAAGTTGTTAGTATACAGTTCATAAGTACATGCTTAGAGGAAGACAGTCTACCCAATTTTCTTTTGTTGTGCCAACTCAGGCATTTGGCACACCGCATGCTTACGTTTCATACACATACCGTCGGTGATCGACCCAAAGCCAAGTAAAGTTGGAAATTTAGGGAAAGGTTCGATGCAAGTATGAAATGGCTAACTTATTCTAAAGAAGAAAATAAAGGTACTGTAATTATTTGCTTTATGATTTTAAGTGTTCATGTTGTTGCTGCGTATGATATTCTCTTTAATAGTTGCTCTAAGAACATGCATCAATCATAGAAGCCACCGTTACCCTATTAACATATTGATTATAACATATCTATATGTTTTTTTATCATCAGTTTGGATTTTCAATAGAATTGATTTCTCGATATTTTATTATAACAGGACGTGATATGATGTCACGGGTTCGATCTCTATCATTTTATTAACACATGTTATGTTTTCTACGTACTCAATACTAAAAAAATTGTGTAATGAATACTAAATAATGAATAAGGGATGAAAAAGTATAAAATAATAAATTGCATATCTCTCAATCTAGAATATTATTATAATATATTGTATTAGATAAAATGAGAGAATAAAATAAGATGAATTATCTAGAAATACAAAAACTTGAAAAAAATATCAAAAAGAAACACAAGGAATGTACATTTCAAAAATATATAATTCATCCATCTTATCTAAATGTATAAGCTTAATCTCATCTTCATCCCAACCCATACCATCATAATATGAAATAGAACGCATGTACAAATAAAACAGAATATATGAACAAATAAAACAAAGCACATGAATAAAAAATGAAACATAATAATAAGATGGTCAATTAGGTTGGAGATTCAGATGAAACCCTACCTGAGACTGAAATTGGGGGAATTAAGTGAGGGACGATGAGATCCATGAGTTGAATTGGGGATTGGATGTGGCGAAGGATGATTAGGGGATGAGTGTGGTTGCGGTGGTATCCGGCATGGGTTGCAACGGTGGCGGCGATGGGAGGTTGTGGTGGTTATGATGATGTGTGTTTTGAAGAAGATTGACGAAGAGGAAGGAGAAAGAGATGAATAAGATGAAATTGTATGTTTGAAATTTTTTTTTTTCGCGTGTATGATTTTGTCAAACGTAATTTTTTTTTATAAATTTATCGTGAAACATTAATGATTGTGTAAATTACGTACTTTAATATAATATATGTTATGAGACGATCAGACATGATTTGATATGAAAATAAGGATTATATTCACATATATAGTATTAATACTACATCCGTCTCAAAATTTAACGAACCGTTTCACTTGACATACATATTTATGTATGTGTTGAATTTTTATACAATTTGATAAAAAAATAATATGTTTTAGTGATAAATGAGATTTAGGAAATAGAATAAGAGAGAAGAAAGAATGAGATGAATAATAACAAATATGATTTATTTTGATGTTTTTTATGTAAAAAAATTATTCAATATATTATATTGATTATATCTTATGATGATTCAAATAAAAAATGATTTATAATATATATATATGTTATATTTTGTTTCGTGACAAATCACGTAAAGGAGTAAAAGTTACGGTCCGAACCCACGGTCCATGGGGATATATTTTCCCGTTCGATGTGGGCCCCCCTCCCAACGTTCTATTTAGTCTCTCTCCTGTCTTCCCGTTCCTCACTTCACTCCATCCCCTCCTGCGCTTCTCCTCACCATCTCCACCACCACACCCTCAAATCTCTCTCCCCTTCTCCTCTCATCAATCTCACACAACAACACAACAACAACAATGGCTCACACCACCACCACCACATTGTCTCTCACATTCACTCTCCTCCTCCTCCTCTCTCTCCACTCCACCACCGCCGCTGCTCAATCCCCTTCAGCCGCCCCCTCCAAATCTCCCACCACCACCGCCGCCCCCGCCGCCTCTCCCATCTCCGCTTCCCCCGCTCCCAAAGCCGAGTCCGTCACCGCTCCCGCAACTTCCCCTGCCACCGCTCCGGCCACCAAATCTCCCTCAAAAGCCCCGAAGAAGGCTCCGGTGACTGCTCCGGCCACATCTCCCCCTGCTCCAACCACTACTCCAGTCGCTGCTCCTGTGGCTGCTGCTGTCCCGGTTGTGGCGCCGGTGAGTTCTCCGCCGTCGCCATTGACTCCCGAGGCGTCCCCGCCTGCGACGGTGGAGACACCGGCGCCTGCTCCGAGCAAGAAGGCCAAGAAAACGAAGAAGAAGAGCTCGTCGCCGGCTCCTGCTCCCGAGCTGTCCAGTCCTCCTGCTCCCACGGCTGAGGCTCCTGGACCTAGCGAGGCCGCATCGCCCGGCCCCGCCGTCACCACCGCTGCCGATGAGGTAACGGTCATTGGCATCACTTGATCTGGTTTTTGTTTGAGAATGTGGTTTTCTGTGTTCGTGTAAGTCAGGTCGGAGATGAATGTTTGAAGTTGATTTGTGTTTTTGTTTGTCTGTTGGTGATTGTTGTTTTTTGTGGTGTTATTATTTGGTAACTTTTCGGTGGATTGTGGGTTGGATCTGTGAGTTAGAGACTTGAAAGAGTGTGGGATCTAATTGCTAACTAGATCTGTGGCATTGATGAGCTGGATTTGAAATCAATGTTATTATTTGGGTAAATTTAATGTTAGAACATTGATTAAGCCGAGGGAATGTACGGTACCATATACTGAAAGTATGGATCCATTATGGATATAATCTGCATTTAAGATGGTTCAATTTTGTACTCCAGTAACCATAGGAACTGAAGTGTGAACAATGTATTAACCTTTATCATATTGTGTGTTTGATATGTGAGATACCATGATCCATGTAAATTGGGGTTAGAACAATGTCATAAGTACATTTAATGGTTCTACTGTAGGAATGATACCAGTTCGGTGGTACAATACTTCCTCCGTCCCATTAAAATCAAACACTCCGGCCATTATCGTGTACAGAATGGACGTAGCTTGTGGATACAAAAACTTGATTTACGACTAAACATCATTTTTGACAAGCTAATCGTGAGCTGAATCTATTTTTAAAATCTTCAGACTAGTTACAGCATCTAGTTACCCCTACTTTACAATTTTTCTGTTCGCGGTTACAGAAAAATTAAAGAAACACAGCTGGCCGTGTTATGTGGGGGAGGGAACGAATGAATGATTGTGTTTGTGAAAATTGGACCATGTTAACAAACTTTCCCGATTTTTTTTTTCTTCTCTTTCTTTACTTTTATTATTCATAGCACAGAGGCTAATAAATTTGGGCACATGGGTTGGATGGAGTGGAGTGGGTAGAATAATTTGAATAGCTCTCGGTGCCGTTACAAAACTACTAGTACTAGTAAGATCTTGACTTGGTGCATTTGGTCACAAGTAAAATATGGAAATGCTCCTATGATACTAAAGGGGTAACTATTGCAAATTTGGTAAAATCACATCCTATTCAAACATGTTGTTTTGTTGTCACATTTTTAGAACTTGAAAATATTCATTTGAGACTTCTTGATTGATTGATCATACAAATCATGTAGTATATGAGATATCAACTCCAAATTTATTGTGTAATGGTTTAGGATCTATGTATGTTGATTTTTTTTTTTTTTTCGTAATATCTAATATGATTAAACTATTCTTTTAAGTGGATGATAGTATTGAATGCAGTATTATTTTGTTCATTTGGCTACATTAGCCAGATCACAAGGGGAGGAAATAGCCACAGGAAAAAAAATCCGCAAAATACAGCAAATGTAGGGTAACATAAACGTGTTTATGTGTTGTCTTGTTCTGTTCATATACATTTCGACGCCAAATTCATGACACCATTTACATTTCCACTTGTATGTTTCATCACTCCATTCACTGCTACTGTACTACACATTCTCATTGACCCCACTGTAACATGTACGAGTTGATGGTTTTACTCGTCGACCTTAAAAATGAAGAGTTAACGCTCGTAACAGTTCAGGATTTTTGATTTGATATGAAAATCTGACTCATATATGTATGCTATTTAGGTTTTAGTCTTTTATTTCACGTGTTACCATTTTGTGTGGTGAAATTTGTGTAACTGTTGAGTGGAACAAGTGTACATGTAACTGTTAACTGTTGACTTTGCGTTTGGTTGATGAGATCTTTATTGTTATCTTTGTGTGCAGAGTGGAGCAGAGCGGATCACATGCATCTTGTCCAGCAGCTTCATAGTGGGATGGGCTGCTCTCGTCTTCCTCTTCTAGTGCATTTGTTGCATTGATCTGCTGCTGCTTTTGATTTTTCCCAGGCTCCAATTATTGACGTAGAAAACTCATTGTTGCTTCTGTATCTTTCACTCTTTGTCGTTCCATGACCATTTTGCTATTTGTTTATTCATTTTACATTTTACTCTCTCCATGGATTGATTTGGCTCTGTACGTTTTTATATGAGAATATGTTACCATGCTTCGTATTATAAGTAGAAGGAGATACTCCGTTATTCGTTTCCATATGGGATGAAGTATCATTATCTTTTGTTAACGTTACGAGATATCGATTCAATCATTGGGGAGAATTTCGCATGAACGTTTCCATCGTCAATCCAAGGGATGATTGTCTGAGTTGGTATCTCTGTAAGAGAGTGCCCTAACGGTATATGAGTTGCATTATAGTGTATGTTAACGGTATATGAGTTGCATTATAGTGTATGTTTTGCTATGTTTCAAAGAATAACTTGTGTCATGAGCCTTCTTCCGCTTTTATGGTTCTTTGCCTTTAGTAAAGTAACCAATAGTGCAACTGAACAAAGAGATGGTACTAAAAACAACGAAAAAGCCAGCATTCTGCTGTCCGTTTAAGATCTGTAATTTCTGCAGCTGGTCGCTGAGAAATATTACTCCTATCTGGCAAAGGGGTATCTGGTGTCTGGAGAAGGAATATTCGAATATGGTCTCTTCTCTAAGTCATGGACTAGTTACAAGGATTATTATTTCTGTTTCGGTCATAGATTCAATATTTCGACGCAAGACAATGAGAAGATAAATCATCCGTAACTTGATAACTATGTAATAATCCCATGACTGGACAGAAGTCCTTGCATAACTATAAGCTGCAAGCCCTTTCACATACAATGGAAAGACAATGCCAATAAGACGATTATAAATAATACAGTACTTCCGTATAATACACTTTTCTATCTTACCAATTCAGTACAAGTATCTCATCATCAAGTGTAAGATAAGCATACCAGAATGATTAATTAGCAAGCTCATTGTAGATACTGCTAGACTTACAAATCGCTTTCTCTGTCGACCGGTGTCCGAATATTTGATAATGGTGGTCAACAATACTTCTTCAGGAGATGAGCAACACTCGAAATTGTATTCAGCCTCTCCCAGGCCCAGCTTGGGCAACAGCGCGCTGATAATTTCTGAGATAAGTAAGGAGTTGCCGTGCCTGCAGATGTAACAAAGAGGAAAAATATCAACGAAGTCGTTTGAGGGACATTTGGTTCAGATATAAACTAAATTCTGGATTAGCTATCATGGATTAGCTAACGTGGACAGAAATTAGTCAGGATTTTTTTTTATGTAAAATGATGAAAAGAGCTCTTACTTTGTCTTTGGCTCTCGGAGTTCCTGTCATCGCTAAGACGAACAACAAAGGCACAATGCCTTCTATAAGAACTATATGACAGTGTTTATCACTGCTGATGCATAGTTGTAGGAGGGCAGCAGCAGCGCACTCTTTCCCTTTCGCGGAGCCTAACTCCACAACATCAACAAGAAGAATAACTCCACCTTCTCGTCCAATCTCAAAGCATCCCTCAGGAGTGGCAGCAAGGTTCGCCAGGACTGCAGTCACTGCCTTGTCTCCAAGTCCAGTCGCCGGATCCATCAGCTTAATCAGACGCTTCACAGCACCAACTTGCACAATCTTGATCCTGTTTTCCTGAGCAGTCGACAAGTTATACAAGGCAGTGACCGCGTCTTTCTTTCCCCTGGGAGTCCCATTGTCTAATAACTCAACCAAGGGCAATATAGCCCCGGAACGACCTATCTTAAGTTTGATTTCTTCCATTAAGGAGAGACTAAATAGGGTGGCGGCTGCGTTTTGCCTGACCTCGGGGCTTCCATTCCCAAGAACATGAATTAAGGGTTCGATAGCACCAGCATGAGCAATAGCCGCTTTGTTGTTGTCATTGATGGACAAGTTAAGAAGAGCTGTCACAGCGTTTTCCTGGCACATGGAATCTGTTGATTTAAGAAGATCAACCAAGGGACTTATCGCCCCATTTTCCGCGATCGCAATTCTTTTTTCTGGGTCATGCCTTGAGAGCACCCGGAGTCCAGCCGCAGCTTCTCTCTGAACCTGAACTGAACTGCTCTTGAGGTCATTGACCAAGTGCTTAACATGAGCATCAATGTCGGGATGCTGACGACCATGTGGCCGACCGATTGAGGACTCTTGGGAAACAAATCTCCTAGAAGCTGAGCCCTGGGTTGGTTGATAAGTCGGTGGTCTTGTGTCCATTATCCACCTCAGGAATCTCGCTCACCTCGTCAACGATTGAATCAACTGTGGGGCAAATAGGATTGGAAGGGTTAACAGGATCAATACTAAACTTAAATCCCAGGCTATTGTGTTGCTAGCCAGCTAAAGTATATATCGTACTTCAACAATAGGAATATCATCCATGCAGAAGCCTACTCGCACATATCCAACACAGTCACTTTTGATGCTTTAGATCAAAAGCGAGCGAACCAAGCTCTTGTGAGCATATGAACACCCTAACATATTTGACATAAAACCATGATCGACGAGTGGAATTCTTGAACATGTTAAACGGAAAATCGTGGCTTACAACACCAGAACTCCATATTCAAAAGCGAGGCGAAAACATACACCTGAGTTCACCCTCCTCCCAACCAGAACTACCACAACCCACCAAGAACTAACACAGGGAACATATATTTCAGTTGCTCAAACCCCACATGCAACCAAGATTAATCACCACAAAAACACCCAAAAATTACTACTCTCAACATTTCAAATAAACCAAGTCGAAGAACAATCATGAGAACAATAAAAAAAAACCTGAAACATAAAAACCCATGTTGGATTAAGAGAAATAATAAAAAACCCAGCAAAGAAAAGTGATAAATCAAAACAATTATCAGATTAAGGAATCATTTTGCAGACTTTGGTCATTTCTACCAGCGTGAGAGATAATCACCTCAAAGCACGATCTTCACGGCAAAAGGGAGCACAGAAAATTGTGGTCTGCAATTTCGCCTAATACTCCATCAGATGATATAGGCTTTGTGTTTATTACTCATAGCCACCTTTTTTTTTTTCTTTCTTTCTTTACTTCTCAATTCAAATATGATTGTGACATTTGAAAGTTCTATTGCGTGATGAAGAATCCATTACTCGAGAATTCTTTGATGTATGTTTTTTCCGTGTGGACTTGGGAATTTTCTGGTCTT
Organism: Drosera capensis; assembly: GCA_001925005.1. Taxonomy (NCBI): domain Eukaryota; kingdom Viridiplantae; phylum Streptophyta; class Magnoliopsida; order Caryophyllales; family Droseraceae; genus Drosera; species Drosera capensis. The sequence goes on along the minus strand of LIEC01004337.1, from coordinate 81,621 downwards.
GGTAGCCAAATTCTTTGTTTTGGGTGGTGGACGGCAAGGAAAAAAGACCGGATTGACCCGCTTGTTAGTTAGGAGTCCGGTCAGCATTATGTCTGCCTATCAATGCACGGAACGATTAATAACCCATGTAACTTCGTCGAGACGAATTTGAGAACTAAATATACACAAACTGATACGAAACAAGTTGTCCCAGCGACGGGATAAAAATCCTTCTGCAACTCGTAGCCTACTTTGGGACACCCCAACCAGCACAGATGCTTCTTTAAACGAGTTTCGAGTGCTCGATCGTAATGTAGTGCGAACATAAGTTTAGTGATGCCAATTAACAAAACAGCATCGGCTATCATTCGTCTCCAGTTCTCAGTACTAAATCACATTGCTAGAGACGATTGACCAGGGAGTGACAACACTGTGCAGTACTCGTGGCTTTGGTGACGCTAATGATCAATAATACACGAAACGCATCAGCAAAAGTTTTTCCAAATGAAGACCCAACACTGTTTAAATAAGGTTTTTCCGAATGAAGACCCTTTGGTCAACTTGATACCCCGTAAACTCGGGAGAACCATGTCAAACACTCACATTGGAGGGTGGGTACATGGCCGAACTCTAATCAGGGTTACAAACTTAGTGCGCCACAACACTGACGACAATCAGCAGCATCAGAATTTACATGTATGCTTGATGCGAGGGTTGAACTCCACCCACATAGCTGCCATAGTTGGGGACTGCAGCATTGTACGGGGCGGCTGTCTGGTCCTCGTGAGGATAGTAATAAGACCTATGGTCAGCCGTTCCAGGAGGATAGACAGTAGCCAGGCCGTAACCATAGCTTGTTGGAGCAGCAAGATGAGAATATCTATCTGGCACCCCAGCATTTGGTGCCCTTTCGTAGTGTGGCTGAGAAGGAGGCTGTCTTCCTCCGCTAGTTGCACCACCACGGTCATGACTGCTGCCCCGATCAACGTAGCCACTGTGTGGTTTATAGTCGTTAGATTCACCATTAGGTTTCTGCTTTTTCAGAGGAGGATAGTTTCCTGTATCCGAATTCTTTTTCACACCGCTTTTTGCATTCGCCAATTGCGAGAACCTTCGCTCCAGAGGATCCAGAGGGTAACCAGATTCAAGTTTGTATTCCTTAATGCAACCAATTACAGCTCTAACTGCCGATAGCTCTAGTTCTCTGGCAGCCTGAATATGCAGATATAAGAGTAGTTGACATCAGCACTCATAGAGAACAGAGGAACATATAACTTATTTCACCTTGTCAACCGTGAAACTCAAATAGCGCCGATGACAGACAACAAGCACTGATAGAGTCGTAAAGAAAGATTAGTACCTTTCTAGCACGAGCACCTCCACCACTTCCACCTTGAGAATTCCTCCTCAGATCCTTCAAGTATGTTTTCAGAAGGGGTATCGGAGGATAACTCTCGAAGAGCTCAAAAGCATGAATAAAGTGAACAGCATCAACTTGCCTATCCGAGTTGATCAAGGTATTGATAATACCTGCAATGAAGACAAAAGTATAAATATCCATCAACTTCAAATAATCTACGATAAGCCCTCCTAATAACGCCTAAGTTTACTCATAAATATACTGTCTCGGACATCGGGACGTGAGGGCTAAAGGTTCATACTCTGGAACTTATCAAAGGCCAGGTAGTTGCAAGAAACCAACCTTGTACTTTATGGGTCAAACCAAGTGACCGGCAGAGCTCAGGAGCTTGCCTCTTGTGAGCTACCATAAGAACAAGCTCACACAATTCTTCATCGCCAAATTCAGGGGTGATCCTAAACGTTGCGAGGAGCCGCAAGAATGCCTCCACTTCTAGTGAGCTTCCTTTGGCAACACCAGTCCTTTCAGTAGGCAAATTAAGTTTCCACTGAGCAGCAATTGCCTTGGCTAGCTGCTCGGTTTCAGGGGTCAGGAGGCTAACCACACCAGGATGAGCCTTTGCCAACAATGTAGCCAAGGCCTCCAAAAAGATTAAACAGGATGAGCGCATGCCCTTTAGGGCAGCATCATCCTTGTTCTTCCCCACATGGGATATTTTAATGGAAGGGAAGAACCCCTCTAGTGAGTCCAGCACCAATCGTGCTGGCTCGCTTGCACTAGTCAAGGCGAGCGTAAGCTCCTTACGGATAGCAGAACGATTGTCTACGTTCTCCATGGTAAATTTAAGAAGCCCTTTAGCATCCATCTGCTCACACAATTTCACTAGTTCAGGGCGAGGATTAACCTCGCTGAGGTTTTCATCCAGGTTAAAGGGGGATTCCTTTTCCTGGGCAGTTGGGGCATTTTCATCGTCAAGAGAGCTGTTTACCTTGTACTCAGTGACATCCCATATGTTGCTACTGAGCTCCACAGGATCTGACATATGAATTGCTCTCGCTTCAAGAATAGCAGCCACAGCAGCATCTTTCAGTGCCTGAACCCTGTCTAGCATATCCTGTTCTTTTGCGACAATAGCAGCCTCGCTTTCTGCAAGAATTCTGCGAGTTTCGGTTTCCTTCTCCGCTAACTCTTTCTCCTTGGCACCCAGCTCCTCCAATTTCTTCTTCAATATGGAATCCAGTTCACGGAAGTGCTCCTGAATATCACTACATTGGACATCATCTGCAGAATTGCTATTATGAGCCTCCAGTTGAAGAAATGCTTCCTCAAGCCGCTCAATGAGGGATGATGTCAACTCAACTGATGCCACCGAATTGCTTTCTATAGCTTCAACAGGAGCCATGCTTTAGGGGCTGTTCGATAACGTTGCTTAAACCGGTGGAAACTCAAATCAGTAACAGAAATAGAAAACCAGTAACCGAAACCGAAAACAATTTACATAAAATGAACTTTTGTAGAGGGGATCTTGAATGTTAGACTCATATTGAAACAAGAAACAAAAATTGAAAACCATTTTTCTTGGTTTTTCGTTTTATGTTTCTGTTTCATCCGTTTGAGAAATAAAAAACATAAACAAAAAACACTTAGCTTTCATTAGAGAGTGAAACGAAATAGAAAACAGGAAACCACAACGATATCAAATAGGCCCTTAACTTTTCCGCCAAGCTACCATCATAAATAGAAAACAATACTAAGCATCCAATGGGACAAACACATTAGAAACTTAGGGTAGACTACTACTCGGCTACAATCAGAAACATGATCAACCAACGGATATCAGGTAATATTGTGAGCAACTATAAGGTACTGAAAACAAAGAACAAGAAGCAGAAGTAAAAGGAGCATTCATAGGATAAAGGTTTCAGGACACAACCAAACATATGATAAGTAGCATTATGCACATGCTGTGGGGGTTGTACAAGACCAAACAGATCCATCGCATCTTAATAGGAAACCAAAACTCGGTAAAATTCACATGCTCTCCAATAACTCTGCGATATCATCAGGAGGTTTAGCAAGCAATCCATGATGGCATACCTCCACCAGTTTCAAGCTATCAACATTGCTTTACACACAACCAGCGTTATCAAAAGCCTCATGCGCAAACCAAAAACTACATGCCTAGACTCATCTCAAACCCTTTGTCATTCACTCAGAACCAACATAAACGATAATGTAGCACTCCTGCGCCCAATCCCAAAAGACTAGACCGATATGTTAATGAGGAAAACCTCTCGAGCGCGTAATCGATTCCATAATTTTATCAGAGCTGAACGCGTCAATCTCACTGCCACCAAGAAGGTCACAGTGTTCAATACAAGAATAATCACATGACTAGTTCACTCAACCGAACCCATCAAACACGATGATATTTATTTCACTAATTTTCGAAACATTTCAGTCAAATTAACTAAAATCCACACCGAATCACAAATATACACACACAAATGATATCTCACCAAATTCACCAAAACAAAAACAAGACAACAACATTTAAACCCCTAAATCGTAGACCGAAGAGAAAAGCAAGAAAAGAGAGAAATTATACCGAGAAAAATAATGTGTTTAAGTGAGCCGATCAGATTTCGACTGGGAGGGAGGATACGACGTCGTTTCGATCGCCGATCACCGACGGGAAATGAGGAAAATGCGAGACTGTACGGGCAAAACCCTAGAAATTTGGAAGTGGGTCATTTCATCAACGTCTTGCTCAGATGAAATTGCAAGATGAAAGGTTAAAATGAATAGAAATGGGATGATTAGGAAGAAAGGCCCAGCTATATTTCGGCCCAATCTCTGGAGACTTGTTCAGCCCATTGTGAAGCTGTCGGCCTTGTCAGTCTCCATATTCTCGCGGTACTTAGGGAAAAACGGATGTGTAATTAGGGCCGTAACGGAGGGAAACCGATTCACGAATCTGTTACGTTTCTCTCGATAAAATCTAGATTCGAGTATCATTTATTAAGTTTATGAATCAAAATTGAGCTCAATTTTAGACATGCAAAATTCCATGAACCAACTTTGAACAACCCCTGACTCGTCACGAATTAACTCATTTATAAGCTCATAAGCCGCTTTGATTAAAGGTTTGTTTATATCTCGAGTTTATATACGTGCATAATATTTAATCTCCATAATTAGATACACAATATAATTAATATATTTTGTATAAAATTTATTTTCCATAAACTTTCTAGATTGTGTTTTCGATAATAAACTTTTTTGTTTAAATTTAAAAGATATTGTAATTTGTTTTTAAAAGGCTCAAACTCGATCAGGCTGGAGTGATTAAATGAGACGAACCGAGCTGAGCCTAAGCCTTACTATTTATAAAAGAAACCTGGTAGACTCGGTTCGGTTAACCTCGAATTAAGGTTGAACTCAGACTTGAGCTTACTATTTACCTATATGAGCCGAACCTAAGCCATGTCTGACTCGGCTTGGCTCTACTCGTTCACAGTCCTATGTATGACATGTCCAAAAAAAATTTAATGTGACAAGAATGATCTAACGGATTTCAAATTGATGATTTCTTAAGATTTGAATGAAAATTTAAAGGAAAGCGAGTTAATAGAAATCCAATGACTCATCAACTTTAAATCTATATAGTTGGATCATATTTATCACATTTAATTTTGTATGTTATCGTTTACTACCTTTAAATTATTATATGTGGTCATCTACTATCTTTAAATTGTTTATTAACACTTCACTTAAGCTCAAAATTGAAACCATCGGCACTTAAGCTCAAAATTGTAGGCAAAGCTCTCGAAATAAAATGTTAATCATGATATCACATAAAACTTTCACAGCATACCACATAAGTGGAAAAGCTGCTCAAAAAGACAAGCAAGCTAAGCCAGTTCAAGGCTGCCCCGAGAAGAGCAAAGACTTTAGGCCACCCGATCACCTATCACAGCTCGGAGTTCCAAGCAGAACAATGTTCCCGGGGAACATAAAACGAGATTAGCAATCAAGATAACCCGGAACAAGAGTGCTCAAGCGACTCGACATTGTCGTTTGAACAGCAGGAATCTTCGGATAGTCTATCTTAGCCAATGCCACTGTAAGCTTGAGTTTAGCAGAAAGGCGATATAAAACTCATATCATTGATACTCGACTTAATAAATAAGCCAACCTGCGTATATTACATTGACTTATGAGGATATACAACCTTATCAATGCCATTACAAGATCTACTTCAAAGTAGACATACACTCCCGGATTCCGCAACTGTACACATTCAGGATCAAAAAAACTTCTCAGATATACGGTAACCTGAAGGCTAAAGATCCAATGGCGCTTAACTCGATGTGGGCAAGGAAAGCTTGGTTTTCCAGGATCTGAACCAAGACGGAAATGTGATGGTCCTTGAAACAAGATACGGCACGAACGCTATGTATGCAGCCGTGAAGATGAATATTGTAGAGGCAAACACTACTCCTTTCACTTCTGAAGAGAAGAACTCGTAGAAGAGGTACCCGTTGATCACTATAACCAGGGTCGCCACGACCCATGCAGCCGTCTGGGCAGAGATAACAAACAACGTTAACAATAAGAAACAATTAAGATAATCAGAAACACGAAATAAAACAGCAACGAGTTAACGTCAAAAGTATAAAAACCCGATTGATAAGCTGTACGATGAGTAATACCTTGAGAACAGTGTTGATCTTGAAGACGCCCGTGATCTCTTCCTTGGAAACCAGGCAAAGTAAAGGAATGAGAGCAAACGGGGTCTGCAATGACTGAAGCACATCGAGCCACTCGTTCAACACATCCAGCTTCCCGTCAGACGTATCAAACATCAAGGCAACAATGATGGTAGGGATTATCGCACAGCTTCGAGTGAACAACGACCTCGGCCTCTTTTTAATCCTCAAATTCAGAAAACCGCCCATGATGAACTGCTCAGCATACGTGCCAGTGATTGTGTTGCTCTGCCCACCCGCCAACAACCCAATACCCCATATGTACAAAATTGGGATGAACCCTCCTCCAAACTTCTCTTGCAAATAGTACACTACATTTACAAGCCCTATGCTGTCGGCCTCTGTCGTCCCATAGAAGACCTTCCCAAACACTGCCGTGACAAAGAGGTTGATGACAAAGGAGAAGACAAGGGCGGCAGTCGTCTCAATGGAATAGTAGTTTATGGCTTCCTGAACCTGGCCTCTCTTTCGGTGGTCGATGTCCCTAGACTGCACCAGGGCGGAGTGTAGGAACACATTGTGAGGCATGATTATGCATCCCACAACTGCAACTGCTTGCTGTATTGTTCCCGAACTCAGCTTCGGAACCAGAATACCTGTCCATAAACCCGCTTATTATACATCTCATTGTTGGATTAATGGACTCATATTATATGTACATGGATAATTTAACTATACGGATTAATTGTATGTTATGTGCTATTTTGTGGTTTGGCCCAAATATTAGTGATCCTACGGATATTAATATGTCGTCTCATAAAGTATAGGACCAATTGTGTAAATACCTACGGGCTTGATCTTAATTGATGATGGGCTGATTAGGGTTAAGAACCACTATATATATGAAGGTTATGGTCCCCGGTTGAACATACGTTACATCTTTCTAGCATCCCATCGCGAAAGAGAGAAATCCTAGTGTGTATCAATTGGAAGATATCCTAACCCTAAGCGATCTCCAGATTAAAGGTTTGTTCTTATGGATTCAGGTACGTTTCCGCTTATGATTTGTTCTAAATAATTTGATATGAATGCTATAGTTTTATTGGATTTATTCCAACACTCATAACATATAACTGCTACATGATTTGGACGAAAAAATACATTAATATGCTTTTATACTAGTGGTATGCGTTTTCAACAAAGGACAACTTATCATGTAGGATATGCGACACGATTTCTCTGTATAATTCAGCTCGGCCAAGAACAAAAGAAAGTTATCAAAAGTAATGCTAACCAATAATGAGTTCTTTGCCATCAGGCTTGGTTTCACCAAACATTTTAAGCGAAGGTAATCGCCATTGTTCCAATGAGAACCACGAAAACTGCTTCAAGCTTCCTCACTCCATTGTTCTCAAGCAATAGAAATATGAAGCTGAACAATACCAAAACTCAATGTTTGAGCTACCAGGTAGTCCACTTGATAGAAATCAAAAGTTCAAGGAAATTCACTCCAGGAACTGCATAAGTTAAGGCATGCAGTGCTGATGTTCAAGGCGAAAAAAGATCCAAAGTGCTTGTAGTTGTAGGTGCTCTAGTGCATTTGACTTATTCTATAAGTCCCATCTAATTCATGTGCAATACTTCATAGTCTATAAGCTATTTTTAACCGCTTGTCAAAATAAGCACTTAAAACACTTTGGACAAACATTCATGGGAGACCAATAAAAATAGTGTTTATAAGTAAATAGAGTCCGAGTCTCATACTTTTATTAAGGTACCCATTAGGAAAGAAGTTCAAACTATCTAAACCAAAAACAGCAACACCGAAAATCTTTAACATTAAGGATTATAATTTTAATAATCACATTTTAAATCCCAATCATTCATTTGTCTGTTTTAATCAAAATCATTATTTAAGCATTCAACACATATAAACCATGACAAATACACCCATTATGTTTATAAGTGTAACATCAACCGTGACCAGGGTTTTCTTTTAAGCACAATCAACCATGTAACATCAACCACTCCCCAAATCCATTCCAATCAACGGCCATGATCAGCACCCCAGCCCAAAGCGGCACAACCCCGTTACTCAACACCCTGATCGCGACCGCGCTCCCGATCACCTCCTGTATATCAGCCCCAACCAACGCGGTCTCGGCCATCACCCAAAGCACCAGCCTCGCCCAAGTCGGGTACTCGTCCCTACACAGCTCGGCCAGATGCCGCCCCGTGGCGACACCCAGCCGGGCCGACAAGAATTGTATGAGCAGGCCCATCGCGGTGGCCCAGAGCAGAAGCCACAGGAGCGAGCAGCCCGCCACGGCGCCCGACTGGAGATCGCCTTCGAGGTTTCCTGGGTCCAGGAACGCTATGCTCATTAGGAAGCCCGGGCCCGTGAATTGCCATAGCTTGGCCCATGAAAATGGAGGCGCAAGGGACTCTGAGGATGTGGTGACGGTAATGACGTCGACTTTTTGGGTTGGGGAATATGCGGATTCTGATTCATCTGAGAGTGAAACGTCGTCGTGGAAGAGGGGGAGGTGGAGAGGGGTGGTGTCGTTTTTGAGATATGAGTGGTGTCGTTTTGAGGAAGGGGGGAATGTGAAGGGATGAGATGCGGGTAATGGTGGATGCGTTTTTTGTGAGGGGAGGTATTGATTGAATGGAATTGAAAATGGGGATTTTGATTAATTGCTTTTTTCTTTGCTTTTTGGAGAGTGGAGTTCTATTTTATGCGGGGTTTCGGATAGTGGTTTTTGCCTTTCTAGGTTTGGTTTCAATGGTGTGATGAAAAGCTGTTTATATAGTCTCACCATTCGGAATACTTGGTCACTACAAATATGAGGCCCTAAATATTTGTTTCGTCCATATTTATTATTTTTTTATCCCAAAATTTTGTCATTATTTTGATTTATTTTAAATTATTTATAATATCTTTTATTTGAAAAGTATTGTTTAGTTAAAATTTAAAATTGATGAAGAGAATAATTTTTATATTATTAACAATTAAAATTAAAAAAAAGTTAAAATTAAATTTATTTATATTAAATAAATATTATAAAACTTATGAAATGTATTATTGGTATCCCATTGGCAGAATGTGGACAATAAGTGGAACGAGGAAAGTGGCAGAGTACGTACTGGATCACGTGGCTCGTGCATCTCACCCGTGGCTCGACCGTGCAAACCTTTGCCGTAACAAATTGTTGTACTTTAATTTGGACATGCATCCCTTTTGAAGAATTTCATGTTGGTTTTCGAAAATCAATGAAGTCAGGTTCAACACCTTATACATAGATTTTGTTTTTCTTATGTTTAATAAAATTATATGAATATATTATTTTATTTTGATCTCTAAAACCAATTGGTGTTATTTTGGGCATAAGGGGAGACATTGGATGGGTCATATTGAACAAACTTGACATTCAATAGTAGCATGTATAATTTGTGTTATGACATCATACGGAAACATCATGTTATTATAACCAATCGAGGATCCGAATGAGAGGAAACTAAAGGTCTGTTTTACATGATTTCTAATTCTAGATTTTTGTTTTGGTTTTTCTGATTAATGAATTCAAACGGCTTGACATAAAAAAAAAATTTCGAAAATGAAGAATTAAAAACAAAAAGTTGAAATTTTTTATGATTCCTGATTTTTTTTCAGAATATTTAAGACCGTCTTTTTAATAACTATCTTATCTGATGTAATGATTTTAACTTTGAAGTTGGGTTTTTTTATTCTGTGATTGATTTTGGATTGCTATTTTGAGGAGCCATACCAATTAGCCAATGAGAAAGATAAAGATGCATTTCACATCCTCATGATTCTTGTCTTCGTGTTTGTTGATGGGCCTGAGCCTATTATTGATCCTTGTTTTGATGTACAGTCTGGTATTCATCAAAGTATTGGGCCAGGTCCTTTCGATCCCAGGTATGGACCTAGGCCTGGGCCTGAGGCAAATGGATACCATAAGTCCAAAGCACGTAACAAGTCATAGGCGGGATAGGTTTTGTTTGCTTAAACTCCTGTACAAGTGTACAACAATCTGAAAAGCAAAACTCACGTAACCTTGTTTAAGCAAAACAGAACTTTTATGTCATTAGGACCAAATGGACTATAATGCCATTCGGCTCAATGTCGGATCGAAAATTTAGATAGTAGATTCAAACGCCATTGATTTCTCATTCCGACGTCTAGCAAGCTAATTACATAGCCTACATAACGCTTAGCAGCGGCGTCTCCCCGGGGTCCAATGCGGCAGAGCAGGACTGAAATGCATGGACACAACCCTGGAGTCCAGCAACTCCACAATGGGCATGAAGTTCACGCACCTAGGCACCTTATACTGATTGATTGATGCTCCTCTCGAAATGGCATAGTCCATCAGCTCCTCGAACGTCCCGCTCTTCACAACCCTGATCTCCAGTGACCCGATCGAGTTGTCTGCCACCCTCCCCTGCTTATACACCGAGTTTAGCTCCTCCTCCATCGCCAAGCAACACCGCTCCATCACCCTAGGGGACGGATAAAACATTGTCCGGTTTTCAAACATTATAAGCTCCAGATAAACAACATAATGTCCTGGAATAGTCTTTGTATCAGCATAACTAGTGTACTCCACGATCCGAGTGTCAGACTCTCTAAGCAAGACCGACGCACTGTCCACAGCTCTCTGGAGCTCGGACTCGTCGGTCTTGTCAGAATCAATGCTCAATAGGACGTTTTTCCTCCTCACAAATCTGAACTCTGGTGCTGCATTGTGGAATCCTATAACCTGCAGGACATCGCCTATGCGATACCGGTATAGCCCTGAGTAGGTGGTGACCACGAGCTCGTACTCCTTCCCCACCTCGACATTCGCCAGGTCCACCAGGTTGTGCTGGACGTGGGGGTCGTCGAGGGGGATGAACTCGAAATAGGCCATGTTTGGCATGATTGTGTAGCCAACCTCGTCGGGCTTGCTCATGGGCCTGAGGTTGAGCCCAAAATAGCACTCTGATGAGGCGTACATAGTGCACGCCTTGGGAAGCCCACCACTGTAGAAGTCAAGGGTCGGAATGTACTGCGCCATGGCGCCGGTGACGATCACTTCCAAGTATATAGTGTTGGGCCAGATCCGGGTAATGATCCCCTCCCAGCTTTCCCTGCTGCATTCCCTGTTAACAAACCGGGCCAGCTCCGGGTTGGGCCTCATGACTCGGGCCATACAGGCCTGGACAGACGGGTCGGTGATCTTAGGATTAAGGGTTCCCGTTTCAATGTCACTGCATAGCTGGTCGTAATTGAGCTGGAGGAACTTGATGGCCCGTAGGAGGCCTGAGGCGAAGACAGCCCCGACCCGGAGGACCTCAAGACGTTGGTAGAGGGCGCAGAGCATCTGGGCATACATGCTTTGGAACGAGTCGGGGCATAGAATCGCCTCGTTCGGGCTGGTGATGACGTTGTATGGGTCGAAGGGGCGGTTCTTGAAGTGGTTGCTCTTGTAGTAGCTTGTCAGGACCGGGCGGGCTACTAGGCCGCCTGGTGTTTTTGTCTCTGCCTTTACGAAGAGAAAGTATAATCCTTTGCCTTTGTCGAGGCCCGGAACGTATCTGCATTTGATAAGCGAAATACTTAAGAATAACCTATCATAGGTAGTTGTACTTTAAGTCATAAATTAGAAGTATGTTGCATTGTCCATCCATCGATGTAATAATTAATAGTCTTTTTGAATATGTAGCTGGTCTTCCTGTCTAGGAAGTGCATGTATTATTATTATTAGCTTATTAGATTAAGGATTCATCCAGATTATGTCGATGATAGAATCACCTGCGTCGTTGTTGTTATAGATTATCGATTCAATTTTAAATGTTCATTTGTATTTGTGTCTTCATCTGAATCAATAGATGCGTACCTATTCATCACAGGCATGAGAAGACTATAGAGCAACTGCCTCCGGTCGAGCTCCTCTTCTATCGCCGGCATTAACTTCCTCTCCCCCGCTGATGTCCCCGAACTACACATCAAATAACAAACATCACATGAGATCACTTCATCAAACAGTAAAACTTAAAGCGGGAAATTGAAATATTAGACAAAATTGATCAATGTACCTTGTTAAAAACTCGGAGATGGGCTGAGAGCAAAGAATCTTTGAGAAATCACCGTTCGCAATCCTGTTGATCTCAGCCAAAATATCATCATAGCCGACCACTGGGACCCTACCCTTGAACCCCTCCCGATCACAGCGTCCATCGAGTGCGTGTCGTCTCAGGTACTCTGTCTCGGCATTCCGGCTCAGAATCTCCTCCAACACCTTCTCCTGCACCTGATCGCAGTTCCTCGTCACTTCTTCGATGAACTCAAGCGCCTTCTCGTCCGTTGAACTCGCCGCCGATCGAACTCCCGAATCAACCGCCATTGTCAAGACTCAAATGCTATATCCAGTTCAACACACAGAGGAAGAGAAATTGTTTTTCTTATTATTATTATTATTTTGTCTGATATTTTTGGGGTTTTGCCGGTTGGTGTGGGGGAGAAATGGGGGCGGAGAGCAGTTTATATAGTGAAGATCACGGGCGCGCATTTCAAGGCTGAAGTGCCACGTCACGGTCCGTTGCAACAAAGTGCCGTCCACGTGGACTAAAGGACAAAAATCAAGCTGACTGGGCCGATATTGGTTGGGCTTTGTATAATGGGAAAATGGGCGAAAGATTTTTGGTGTCGGGAAGTGTGGGGAAGAGAGGGGACAAGAGGGCCCACAGTGGGCTATCTTGCTGTGGGGGAGAGAGAGACATATGGGCCCACTTTGATGGGCCAGTGGGGCTAGCTGGCAGGGGATGGACCACACTGGGGTGGCCGGCACGGTGCTGGCGAATTTTGGCGATGATAGAGGGAAGGGCATAACGATTTTGGCAGGCGGCAGAGACGACTGTGGTGTCGGCTGGGGGAGGTCAGCATTGTCATATGATCTTCTTCTTCGACCATTCTGATTTGCTTTTATTTGTACATTGACGACCATAACAACATTGGATACTTAAACTAATTACACAGTAAGAGATTGTATCCGTTAATGAATCAATTCTATTAAAACTGCCTCTAAACTCTAAAACAATAATGTAGAAAGTGAAAAAGTGAAGGATATCAAAAATATAAGTCTTAAAAAATCAATGTGCACAATGATTGATTTATTAAAAAAGAAGAAATTCAATAAAAACTGGAAAAACTAGAGATTGCAAGTGGGGAATGAGTTTTTGAGCCTCCCTAAGCAAACTCTCACCGGGGAGCTCATTTCAGGGATTTTTTAAATTTTGAGTGAGATCAATATGCATCATTGAGGAAAAATTTTGGACTTTGATCCTCTATAATCAAAGTTTTGTAGGCTTTTATAGCGTGAAAACTCGCTATCGTGAATGCTCTCAATGACTCAACATTTCTTAATATTATATATTTATAATTGATTTGTAATTATGACTACATAAACCCAATAACCGATGACGAACCAATATTATGATGACCGACCAAATTAACTAAACAAAACCAATGACTAATCAATGACCAACCATAATCAAATGACAAATCAATCACCAAACCAAAAATAACTAATCAAAGCCAAAGGATTAACCAATCAATAATGACAAACCAATAACTAACCAGATCCAAATGCCTAACCATTCTCTAGTATTATATATTTAATTGAAATCTGAATTGATAGAAGACACACTGATATATCTTAATGGTAACTTTGGTTTCGAAAAAAATTACTGATATCATGTTTTTGGAATTTCTTCGTAAGATGCATCAATCTCGTTGATTCATCAATAATAGTAAGCGTATACCTTTACACCAAAATAATTAATCTATATAACCCAAATGCCGCAAGTCATAAAAATGAGTTTGCCATCTTAATCCATGCAGACAATGTACCTCCACGATTCTGTAGCACAACAAAATGAGGGAGATTCTTTTATTAAGCATAGACATATGTAGCACGATAACATGAATAATGAGTATGGTTATTCCAGATGATTAAAAACCAAACCTCACAAGCGGAATCGAGCCTCCCAGCCCAAAATACGAATTGTTTGTTAAGTATATATACGTGAGTGTGTTAACCCACACATCGACCCTTGAAACAAAGAAAGTGTAATTTATATATGTGAATAATTTATAATTTATTAATTTAATTTTTTTTATTAAATTCATATATGTATATTATTCAGACACATTTAGGTGTTGGATTTTTTTAGCGGAGTCTCCCCTGAATCGTAATAAGTATATATTATTAGAGCCAATGGTTCGTTAGGTTGGACAGATGAGTCTAGGTGGTGCGCAGGCAGAAGATCACCGACTGGTTACGTTGCCTCTCTGCAAAGTGGATTGGTTAGATGCACGAGTGTCCATGAAGAACACAAGAATACAGTTTATATATATGAATAATGCATAATTTATTGACTTCAGTTTTTGAGCTAAAAATGAGTCAAATTCACATGAATATAATATTCAGACAAAATTTGGATGCGACTTCTTTTATTGGATTTTCCCAGAATCATAACATAAGTAAGTGTTACATCTTCTGAATTCCCATAAGAGAATTCAAAAGTCCAACCATCCAAATTCTAAATGTCAAATTCGAAAGCAAGCAAGGAAAGTCTGTTCAGAATGTTGGCTTGCCATTCCCCATTTTTGTACATTGAGGATAAAAGTTGTCCCCTGATCAATTAGAAATCGCTTTCGGCCTAGATCATGGGCATATATACTTGTATGCACAGGGATCATCGTTGCAAGTAATTGGTTACGAGATCGTTTAATTTTTGTACATTGATTCGTAAGTCAACCCACTTAATGTGAACCTCATTTAAAATAAAGTATTAAAGCCAACTGATCATCTCTGTTCTCTATTTTCGAATATCCGTAAGTATGATATCGAATATCCTTAAAGCCAACTGATTCATGAAATCAACTTCTCTCGACTCATCTTACAATAGATGCTAACAGCCTAACATGAATTACTCTTGCCCAGTAAGTGGACTCATGGGCTGGGCTTTCTTGATCTTAACCAATTAAACCAAGACAACACAGTAGAATCCGACTCTGGCCCAATAAGTGAATCATGGGCTGAGTCCATTGATAGTGCCATGGCCCATGAAATGGCATATGATGGCAACAGGCCCAAGTACTAGGGACAGTATCACAGCAATATTCTAACGTTGTAGTAATGTTAATGACAAATTACACAAAAATATATAAGTGAAATTTTATTTATGTTTTAATATCTGTTAAAAATGATGAATTTAATTCTATGAACGGTATAACATATGTGTGTGAATTGTATAACATATGAGCGTGAACTGTTAAAATCAAAATGGATAACAAAATGTAAAAAAGACAAAACTGGATATCAAATCTTAATTTGCCATAATGCTAATTTTTCTTTTTTTGCCCATTTAGTCAAAAGGATTAACTTAATGATGGGTAATCCTCCACCAATTAGGTCGAGTTCAACGGCTTTTGAAGGAATTCCGTTATATATATATATACCAAGTATAAGGTTAATTAAACAGCAGTAATAAAAAAATATAAAAATGCATCTGATGAAAACGCGAATTCAATTCTTAAGAGTATAAGTATTTGTAAGTAAATTAAATTGGTTCTTTAAGATTTCCGCTCGGCCCCGAACTTCGTGACAAGCTAAGATTCAAATCCAGCTGCTTAGGAGCCAAAGGCAGAGCCGATTGCTGCCCTGTACGATAGCTTCCAAGCCACGCCATTCCCCTATCTTCCTTGACTCCAATGACTGTAGTCGGACACTCATATCCACTTACCCCCTGACCGTGACCAAGACATTGAAGTTGTACGTTCAACGGGGAGACGATGGACGAACCGATGAGTTCCGGGAACCCAACCACAGAGATCGGCATTGACATCACCGTCTTCTGATGGTTCTCATGACGAAGCCTCTTGGCAGCTCCTCTTTCCCTCCTATGTGCATTTTGGTGTCCACCTAGTGCTTGGGAATTATAGAACTTCCTATCGCAAAAGTTGCACGCGAAGACTTTGCTGTTATTGATTACGGACGATGATCTTCTAGGTCGAGCCTGTAGTGCTACACTTGTGTTTAGGCCTAGACTGAGCCAGTCACTCGAGGCGATGATCCCGTTGTTGCGTTCATTGGTTGATTTGGATGATTCTTCATGGGTTTGATTTGGTTCTTCCTCTTGTATTGAAAAGGCCATTGTGATCAATGCTATGAGTTAGTTTTATTTGGTGAGTGAGAGAAGAAGGGGTTCAAGAAAGTGGCTGTAGCTTTCTATATATAGAAGTTTGCACTGAAGTGGAATGTATAAGAAAAAAATGGTGTTGGGAATATATGTGGTAGCTATGGTGTAACGTTAACGGCTTTAGGCTTGCCAAATTCGATTTGGTGTATTGTACTCGTTATCCAACCAACTTGTGGGATCATAGAAAGCTCCCTAAATGTTTCTAAGAGGGCGACAATACATGAATAATAGTATCGTCTTGATCTAGACCTTATAATGGAGTCTATTGGGTGATATCTTCATTCCTTCATCCCAGCACGTCTCTTGTGACATACAGTGCACAAGTTAATTGTTGTAGTGAATTTTAAAATTTAGAATAGTAATCTATAATAGTCTTTCAATTAATTAGAATATTTATAAGAGATCGGGTGAAACGATATGAATCTATCGAATTGAGAGAAATAGACGAGATAAAAGAAGACCGAATAAACATTTGAGCGAAATCATTAAGCAAAGATATGACCACGCTCGAGGTGACAAAGGATTTGGTTCTAAATAGGTTTGTTGGGCGCGAAATCATCAGACGAAATTTCTCTGCCATCTCATTCTTTCTTTTCTCGTGTGTGTGTGTGTTTTTTTTGAAGTTGTGAATCCTCCTTTTGTTATAGATTATTCTTTTTTAATCCCCAACAATAAAGATATTTAGGAGATTTAATTGAAAAAATAAATGTGACTCTTCAAAATTCTAAAATTTAAATCAAAATCTATGAAACCATGGCTGAAAAAGTTCCAAATTTATTGTCAATCAGAACGGAGATTTCACTTCATAACACCATAATTTCAAAGCTCTTTCGGACTTTTTCTTGGGTTTTTGGATTTAACTCTAATTTTGTTCGACAACCTAATAAAACAAAAAAAAAAAAAATATAAATAGACAAAAACTTATAGGAAATTAACAAAAATTAAAATTAAAATATACTGATATCGTCACATAAATACCACTCAACATTATTTTATCTAGTGGGTTCGCGTATCTAGTGAATTTGACCATAACTAATACTCGGGTTAGGTAGTTCGCCGAGGAGACTCAAGTAAGACTATTCGTAACCATTTCTTTATCTTAATCTTTATTTTACAAAGCTGCAGTTAATAGAGATTCAGTTTTCTGTCGAAGCTACCCAATGATTTTTTCTATCCAAAACCCCTAAAAACAAAAAGATACAAACTGAAGAAAATATAATTGAAAAGATATCCATTGTGGA
This sequence comes from Drosera capensis, assembly GCA_001925005.1. Classification (NCBI taxonomy): domain Eukaryota; kingdom Viridiplantae; phylum Streptophyta; class Magnoliopsida; order Caryophyllales; family Droseraceae; genus Drosera; species Drosera capensis. The sequence goes on along the minus strand of LIEC01004337.1, from coordinate 64,060 downwards.
TGCTCCAAGGATGTTAACACCTCATCTTACTTACTCAGGTTGCAACCATGTAACAAGTAAAGATCTTAGATGTTCTTGAGGACTAATGACAGTTAGCACTTTGTTTCAAATGATGGGTGCAATATGCAAACAACAAGAATCTCAAATAGGAAATCGGCTACCATCACTTCAAGAAAACCATTTTTGATGACAAAAGAATTGTGTTTAAAATAAAATTCATCAAAAAAAGAATGTCATTTGTGACAAAGAAAGTTTGTGTAAAAAAAAAAGTATGTTTTAGTTATGAAAATACAAGCATTTCGTGACAAAGAAAAAAAGTTTTTGCCCTCGCTAATTTTTTTAGTGATGCAAATAATAATATTGTGATGAAATAATTTGATTTTGGAGACTATATGCATTAATCATCAATTTTCTATAGCATATTTTTTTGTGACAAATTTATCATCGAATCAAATAATGAGGAATTCAACTTAACCTAGTGGTTAAGATTTTCAACCGCAACTGCAGTAGTCTTGTTGTTGACACCAATTGTTTTTTGTTACTACATTTTTTCACAAAATATGAGAAAAAGGTGACAAAAAACATATTTTTTGTGACGAGATTGATGATAAATATCTAGGCATAAAACGTATAAGTTTTATGACAAAATAAAATTTATCACAAAACGTAATGTTTTGGTGATGTGATATTTTTTTTCGTTATCATAAATCTTCATTGACACACATTTAGAGGCAAAAATGTGACAGAAGACATTTTTCTTACGAATTTTTTATCTTGAGAAAATTAGGACATCAGGTGACAAAAAAAAAAAATCATCACTAAATTGAAACCGGCATCGGAAAAATTTCACAAATTATAGTTCTCGAAATGATTGATCGTCCAGTTACTTGGGCCAAAACTTTACTACAAATAGAAATATAAAAATGGAAAAAGGAAACTAATACACACTGGCTAATATTTTTTTAACCGTTACATCAATTACATAGAAAATTATTTTTTAATTGATCTAATGGATAAAAAAACTAACGCTGTATTACTTTTTTCTTTTTCGATATAAAAATCAAACTGTTACAAAATGAAGGGGGGAGGAAGTACTTATAAACACATTATCCCAAAAAAAGGAAAAAAGAGATTCAACTCGAGCAATGGACCAACGAATTAAATCTGGTGTAACAAAAATCATACGAAAGCTTTTATAAAGTAATTCTATCTCAATCGATTAAATTCATATCAAAGAAGACAACTCCGAGTCACTTTATAGGTCACTCGCTGATGTAATCAAGGCATAGTATCTTGTAATTTTGATTTCGATGAACGTACCATGTTGCAGTAGCACTATTACAAGCAAATACTCCGAGAAGTGCGAAGCAGCCAGCACAGATCTAGCTCATCAATCACCAACAATTTCTGTTATGTTCCAAGCGCAGGAAAACAGTTCTTCATAGAGAACAGTGATTCAAGTATCTTAAATCCGTTTTTATGATAAGTAAGAATCGGCTAATCTTTTCGACCGATATCTATGCATCGACAAACACAATAATTATGTTCATCTCTTAATATGTCAATGTCATTGGAATTTAAACTCAAATAAGCCAACTAGTATCCAAAACTATGTTAAAGTAACTGTTTTATGAGGCACAACATTTCCCGTTCATTTAGCACTACAGACACTCTCTATCATCAAGAGAAAGCAGATAACAAATGCTGCAAGCAAAAGAGGAATTTAAACGGAGGATTCTAATTCGACGACTTCCGACAGTAGATTAGACAAAAGGAAAAAGATGACTAGCAATGCATCTCCATCAAGATAAGACAATATGATAAGTCGAGAATTAATCAAGTCAAAAGAGCATGGACGTGGTTCTCTTGGATTGGGGACTCTGGTCATCATAAAACATTTTGCTGAAGCCCTGTGAGTCGACCTCCAATGGCCACTTCCTGTCGATATCAATCAATCAATTGTGAGATGCTTCATTAATCGTTGTCTTATCCTTAACAATTATTTGTAGAGGACGAAGTTAAAATGATCTAGTATTCAATACCATGTGCCATGGACCAAGAATGCGGCGATTCTGCATCACAGACAACATCGTCCTTGAAAGTGCTTATTGCAATTTCTCAAAAGCAGTAGACGGAATTGCAGATTACCGCTGCCACCCAATGCAAAAGTTGCTTGTTCGCTTGATCTCTGATGACTTGATCATTTTCCATATCATACAACACGATCGTCATGTTCTGGTATTGTCAACAAAAAAAAGCGTCATTCCCAAAATGCAAGCATACTAGATACAAGGCGCGAGTCACGTCGGGAAACTTCGTCTAGAGATGAGGGCACTTGTCATGAGCTGAGTTCTTTTATACAACAGGTAAACAGAGACGAGGAAGATCAAATAATGGTGAACGGGATAAGGGAAGACGTTAACTTGATGCTGCCACAAGAAAGGATGCTTTACAAGTTCGACAAAACCTCTTCGAGAACACAGCCGTGCAAAGAATAGCCTATTTTTCAAGACATAACCGGCAAAATAAAAGAAAGCATATGCCTGTAAAATATCCAAGCGTCTGAAAATACTTATAAAGCAAGTAGAACTCCAAATTCTAATAGAGCTATACGCAACAGTTGACACAAAACCCAGCTAACATCTATGTGCACAGACAAAAAAATAACAAAGCCCGTTTGTTAACATATGTCAATGCTGTTCGAAGTAAATAAGCCGCTTGTTAATCAAGACACTGCCAAAGTTATTTGTTCTGTGATGTACAAGATTTCGAGTTTATTGAACACTCAAGGTTAAGCAGATATCAGAACAAGACAGCCAAAGAGGAACTTGGGTGGAGGATTCTAATTTGACTACTTCCCATATCAGGAACTACTAAAGGGAAAAGATGATAGCAGTGTATCTCTATCAAAATATATATAAGATGGTAAGTCGAGAATTAATCGAGTTAAAACAGCTTGAAAGTTGAGCCTGCTTCTCTTGGAAACTTGGATTAGGGACTCTTGTTCATGGAACAATTGGGTGAATCTCAGTTTGTCGGCCTCCAATGACTTCCTGTCGATATTAATCGATATCAGTATATTTAGTTTTAAGGCACAGAATAGTTTGTATGCCTCCATTTTTGCCTGCTGGCAATGTGAGGCGCTTCGTCAGTCGTCGTCTTATCCACAGAAAAGGTAGCTATTATTTGTAGAGGACAAAGTTAAAATGATCTAGTATTCAATACCTTGTGCCATGGACCATGGATGCGGCGATTTGCATCACAAACAGTATCGTCTTCAAAAACCCTTAGTGGCTTCGATCACTTAAAAGCAATAGAAACAGTCAGCAGATTACCGCTGCCACCCAATGCAAAAGTTGCCTGTTCTCTCTGAATCTCTGATGGATCATTTTTCATATCATATAGCACGATCCGAATGTTCTGGAATCGACAACAAAAAAGAGATCCCCGAAATGCAAGCATACTTAGATAGAGGCTGCAAGAGGATACATGCTGCAGTGCGAGTTGTATCGAGAATGAAAATTAGTCCAGTGATGAAGGCACTTGTCAAAAGAGAGCCGAGTAGGATTATACAGTAGGTAAATGGAAAAGAAGATGTTGGTATGCCTGCACAGAAAGGAAGCTTTGCGCTATTATAGTTAATGAAAAGCGATTATGTAGTGACTGCAGTCTACTAGAGTTTTATTAAAAGGGTCTGGATGATGATCTCCCTACAAGATCGATAAAAGCTCTTCGAGAACACAACTATGCAAGAATAGCACAGACATAGCCGGTAAGTGTCCATTATCAACCTACGATGAGTAACAGAAAGTATTGTGCTTATCCAAGCGACTGAAACACTTGAAAAGCAAGTATATGCAATCTAAATCAAAGGCAATCAAATTCGGACATTCTAATGAGCACATGAAGAACGAAAATTCCGATCAGAACGGAACCTATGAGTCAGACAGTGGGCAATAATCGGTATCAAATGTACCCAAGATAATACTAATAAGCAATCTACATCAAGCTAATCAATCTCGAGATTCCACTGAGCACATGAAGAATGAAAATTGTCGGATCAAATTGACTTCTGAATCCTATATTCCTATCCTAGAATCAGACATTCGGCAACTATAGGTATCAATACATGATTTACAACTACCTCGGATATCGATTCATCGTAAGGGGTGGCAACATTTTTCATAGCATAACTATACTCGAGCGTATTAAAAAAAAACAATCTCTATTTCGTTCATAACGATTAGATTTTTATTAATTGAATTTTTTTATCATTCATTAAAATTTTTGATATAATTAATTCCACGTTACATAGAGTATGATATCAAAGATCATGCCAATTCGATGAAAGACACATAATGATTTATTTACGTGCATTCACTTGGTGTGTCCGGATAGTTGGTGGTGGTGTACAATTAAGTGTGTTATTCATAGTTAATGGCGCCAGATTGTGGTTTGTTACACAGCATATCATGGCGACCACACCAATCCCCACCACCGCCCTTCCACCCCCCCGCGCCACCACCACTCCCTCCACGCGCCACCACGCCTCGGACCACCTCGCCGACCTCATCACCAACTCCAAATCCCTCCACCACCTCCGGCAACTCCACGCCGCCGTGCTCCGCCACGGCCACGAATCCCACCCAATCCTCAACTTCAAGCTCCAAAAATCCTACTCCAATTTCAACCGCCTCGACCTCTCCAAAACCCTCTTCTATTCCTCGCCTCTCTCGCCCACGGTTTACTTCTACACTGATCTCATTCATTCCCATTCGTCGAAGAGCCTCCATGAAGAAGCAATTGAACTATACGTTGAGATGTTGGAAAACGGGGTGGTGGCCAATGGGTATACTGTATCGGCCGTGTTGAAATCGTGCGATCGTGATCATGTGCTAATGGTTCATTCGCAGGCGGCGAGGCTTGGATTGGGGGAGGACTCGTTTGTCAGGACGCGGTTGGTTGAGGTGTACGCTAGAGGCGGGGACGTGGGGAGTGCACGGAAGGTGTTCGAGGGAATGGGCGAGAGGGGTTTGGTGGCGGAGACGGCGATGATGGTTTGTTTGGCGAAGAGTGGGGACGTCGAGGCGGCGAGGGGGGTGTTCGAGGGGATGAGGGAACGGGATGTCGTGTGTTGGAATGTGATGATTGATGGGTATGTGCAGAACGGGATGCCTGGGAAAGGGGTTGGGTTGTTCAGGAGGATGTTGAGGGAGGAGGCGAGGCCTGGGGAAGTGACTGTGGTCGCGGTGTTGTCTGGTTGCGGGCAGCTTGGTGCGCTTGAGCTCGGGAGATGGGTTCATGCTTATGTTGTTAATGGCGGGACAGGGATGAATCTTCGTGTGAAGACGGCTTTGGTTGATATGTATTGCAAGTGTGGGAGTTTGGAGGATGCAATGGCTGTGTTCGATTCCACCGAAAACAAGGATGTGGTTGCGTGGAATGCCATGATCGCAGGATTCGGGCTACATGGGTTTGGCGACAAAGCTCTGGAGCTGTTCGAGGGGATGTGCAAGGCAGGGATTCGTCCGACCGATATCACCTTCATTGGGGTCTTGAATGGCTGTGCCAATGCGGGGCTGGTGAGCCAAGGGAAGGAACTTTTCCATCAGATGAACGACATATATGGTATCAAACCGAAGGCTGAGCACTATGGCTGCATGGTTAACCTCCTCAGTCGAGCCAGGCAGGTGCACGAAGCGTATGAGCTCGTCAAGAACATGGACGTGGAGCCCAATGTCATCCTTTGGGTGACTTTGCTTGGTGCTTGCAAGCTTCATAAAGATGTCAAGCTAGCTGAGGAAATAGCTGAGTTTCTTGTTAGCAGAAACCACACCGATGCAGGAACCTACGTCCTTCTCTCCAACATATATGCTGCAGCGGGCAACTGGGATGGCGTCAAGAAAGTTAGGTCCTTCATGAGGGGGTTGAGGATACAGAAGGAGCCTGGATGCAGCTCCGTCGAAGTGAACAACAAGGTGCATGAATTCATAGCTGGAGATCGAAGTCACCCAATGAGCAAGGAGATCTATATGATGCTGGAAGAGATTGGTGGATGGCTTCAGGTTCACGGCTATAGCCCAAGAAGTGATACTGTGTTGCATGATATCGAGGAGGAAAGAGAGAAGCTGCGATCCTTGGAACTGCACAGCGAGAGACTTGCCATTGCGTTCGGGCTGATCAGCACGAAACCAGGCACCACGATCAAGATCATGAAGAACCTCCGGGTATGCTCGGATTGTCATGAGGTGACCAAACTTATCTCAAAGACCACCAGACGAAGAATCATAGTTAGGGACAGGAGTCGGTTCCATCACTTCGTGGACGGTTCTTGCTCCTGTGGTGATTACTGGTGAGCGGCCAGGCTCACCATGAGTGACACCACAGATCCTGCTGTCTTGACGAACCTTTTCATCTAAGAAGAATTGTTGATAATATTCTTTGTAAGCCACACCCTCCTTCAACTCATAATAAGTTACTGCATAGCTTTCTTTGCCACTGCTTTGTTACGCAAGAAAAAAAAAAAAAAAGAATCAATTTGACTAATCAATCGGGTTGAGGTTACACACAGCTCAGCTACCTAAACAACATGCAGAACATAAATACTAAGCGGCTGCTAAATTAAGTTCTCGACATCCTTTTTCGATGAAACAAATGCAAAAACTGATCTATGAACCTAAAACACCTAAACGAAGCTCATAACACCACCTTTGGGGTACATGCCGTGACTACATTCCGAAGTCAAGCACACAAACGGTGTTGTTGGCAAAGCAGCCTGCTATTTTATCTCCATCCTTGTTCCAGCAGACTTCAAATATACTCCCATTGCCGGGGTAGGTTTTCACGATCTTCCCCTCTTTTAATGACCATATGTGCAAGAACTGGTCTAAGGATCCGCTTGCCAAATATTCTCCCGTCGGACTGAATGCAATCGAGTAGACAGGTTCCCTGATTGGAGACAAAAAAACTATTAATAAGGCATGCTTAACTTAGCGATCCACACAATCAACACAAGTGGGATAGCGCGTCCAAAACATGCAAGAGAGCAACGAGTGCATAGAATGGATAGAACAAAAAATGAAGGACAGCCAAGCATTGTCCGTATTTGGCAGCACCACAAATGAAAATCATGGTATATTCATAGGAACCACAGAAGCATGTTCAAAGCGGATGGTTTCACCAACACTTTCAGAAACTCAACTGGTGCAAATGAAAATAGGAGATCGAGACTCACAAAAATAAAGAAATAGTAATAGAAATCACTTAACATTTTGCAAGTATCTAGAGTCCACGGGTAAATACCTGTGAGCATTGAAGTTATACAGAAGCTTCCCCAATTCCACATCCCATATCTTGACAGTTGAGTCGAAGGATGCGCTGCAAAATATAGAAAAGTTGATATGATGCTGAGTTACGAGACCAAATCAAGGTCATATGATATTTTAAGCCCCATTCAAATGATGTTAGCCTCAGCTCCATGTTTTATTTTGAAATTTCAAGTTAATAAAATAACATTTGACCCGTAAGGGGAAATGAGAAGGAAAGGAGACATGGTTGGCTGGAAATCTGGCATTCAGATTATTTCAGAAATGAGGTTTCTCCATGAAATAGGAAGGTTAATCTAACCTCGCAAGCACCAAGGGCTGGTTCGGATTGTCGGTGCCAGGTCCAGTAGGACTCCATCGGATCGTGTAGATCTCCTGAAGGTACAAGCTCGTATCAATAAAATGCATCAGACAACCAACAGCTATCCTAGAATACTTCAAAAAACTGACAGAAAACCTTTGAATGCTCTTTGAAATCATGGATGAATGTATCCTGCTTCAAGCTCCATATCTGCGATCCAATTTCAGATACATAGATGAAGTAAGGAAAGATGGAAACACAGTTCCAGGTGTCCACAAACTTGCAAAAAAAAGAGATTGAACAATTGACTTAATATCATGAGAAATGAAGGGACAGAAGGAGAACCTTTGCCGTCACATCGTCTGAACAAGACGCTAACAAGGATCCAGATGGATCCCATTTGACACAGTTAACTTCACCCTGAAATACACCAAAACGATACAGAAAGTCAATTTCTCCATATACATTCTGTATAATTGAGCATCGAACTTCAGGGTTCTAGTTTTCAAAGTCGATGGGCATAGCACTATCAGATAGACAAGGACCATTTTGAGCAAACATTTCGTTCTCAGATGTGCATAGTGCAGAGATCATATCAACAATTCTGTAAGAGGAATGACTCAATAACTGCTGCATATAACCAGGAAAAAGGAGTACAAACCCATCGAGGTCACAGAGACATTTCAATGATTTCATTATGCACAATCTCACCTATTTGTCACTAAAAAATCTCCAGCTGGTGGTAAACCATAAGCTAGTAGACAATGAAATAGAGCACACTGGAAATATTGCAATAGACGTAAGGGCAAACCTTATGGCCGGCAAATGTTTTGATGGGAATCAAATCCCCAATTTTCCATACATATATCAGTTTATCCGTGGAGCTAGTTGCAAATGACGAATTGTTGCGCCAGTCAACATCCAGAGTAGGACCTGAGGAGAACCAAATACGTATCTTTTTCTCTTTATGGGCTCAATATCTTTATTCAAAATTCAAAAACAGTACACGCATGCAAAATACATTGATTGCCAAGATTAACTGAGGAGACTGACACCTGTATGAAGATCAAATTGTTGCTTGCATTCTTCTGTCTTCACATCCCACACTATAGCAGTTTTATCGCAGCTCCCGGTTAGAAGATAATCACCCTTGTTGTTCCACTTCAGTGAGAAAATTGGTTGTTTGTGTTTACTTAAAGTCGCCTTCAGTTCACCTGAAGAATAACAGATTAACCAAAGTTGGCTACTAGAAAAGCTTTTGTCACCACTTCTCAGGAAAAATTCCTGCAACTAGAAGCTGAGTATCAAATAGCATCCGCTGAACTTTTTAGGACTCTTAAGACAGGTGTGCTAGAACACGTGAACATTGGCAATTTGGCATACGAGCAAATAACCGTAAGTTTGCATCCAAATTCAGTATGGCAACACAATGCATAGCGGCCAGTTTCAAGAACCAAGCTAGAGCTAAAATGCACCTCACTAGTTTAATCAAGCGCATCAAATCAGATGGTTCATCCGTCAAGATGGTATCACTTCAAATCCACAATTCCTTAAATAAGAAATTAAAGCTTGAAAACTTCAGCAATTACATGGACATAAAGGAAATTAAAGAAGCCTTACCATTTGTATTCCAAATCCTAGCCTGGCCATCATATGACCCTGTTGCAAGTAGTGTTCCGTCTCCCTGTATAAGAGGACATAAAGTGGTTGATGCAAATCATAGACTAGCAAGAAGCCAATAGACATGATGATGATAGCCACCACAACTGACAGCCATAAGCCGTAACCAAAATATAATCTCAGAAATTTGAACAACCTTTTGCTAAGATTGGCAACCACAAGGAATTAACTGAAGAAAACACAGTCGATAATCTACTGCAATCCAGTGCAAATTTCTACAATAGGGCTATAGTAAAATATGTAGTTTTAGTAAGCGCTGCACACTGGCCAGCATACAGCTTAGTAAACACAGGCCACCAAGAAACAGCAAAGACATGACAATATCAACTATCATAACCATCATATTAGATCATGTTCGGCGTAGTTACCTGAACTAGTTGCCTGACCGAGTTTGTCATGATTCAATATTTAATATCAATCTCTTTTTAGTTTTATCCTTCCATGAGAGCTAATGGACAAAATGTCTCTCACAAGAAATAACAATGCTAAAACAGAAATACAAATTGGGAAACTAGGAATCAATGCAAATCTTCTTGGATAGTTGTGCCACATAGTACTATATGTAACAAAATTCAATCCGGAAAATTCAATTCAATGTGTAACATATGCCTCTTTAAACTGTACTTTGGCTAACTCCTTTTATGAACTAAAGTGTATGCAAATCATGGACTGTAACATTCAAGAATCATGAACTGAGATACGGAAATTATGAACTCTAAATTGATTACCTCCTTGAAATTATCTACAAGCTGTCTTAGGCACTCTCAACTATCCATGTCATAATATCATAAGGAAACAAGAGCAGAACTGTGGAAGCATCAACAATCTATAAAATTTGAAAGGGAGAAAAAAAAGAAGGAAAAAAAAAGGAAAACTCACATTCCAATCGAGCGTTGTGACATCTTTGCTTTTCTCATTTGTTCTACCCTTATAGTGGTTCAACACCACAGCATTAGTAGGACCACTAGAGCCCTTTTCTGCAACTCTCCAGATCCTTGCTGTTGAATCTCCAGACCTGAGTTTTCAATAAGCAAGTTCTAAGAGTTTGAAGCGAAGAAGGCTATAGACAGCTTTGATTTCTAGAAATCCCAAAAAAAAAAAAAAATCAGTGTCTTGAAAAAAGAAAAAGACAAGAAACTTGCTCTCAATGGTTCAAGTCTATAGTCTATACTGTGTCACAGTGTTGGAAAAAAATACAAATCATCTAACGTACAAGGTCCATATGGCTACAAGAGTGAACACATCAAGTTGGCCCTTTCCCTTATCAGCACAAAAACCCCATCAAAAGAGGAGTGTAAATTTTAGAGCAGAAACAGCATAAAACATATGCCTACCCAGACGCAAGGAGTGAACCTACAGGGCTCCAAGCACAAGCACAAACCTAATGACAGCAAACAAAGGTGACACGGATTAAATAGGTGCATAATCAACAGAACAAAGTAATAAAAAAAAGGATTTACAAAAATAAAGAATCCAGGTAACAAACAAGCTAAAACAAACCTCAGACGTGTGCCCTTCCAAGATTGTCACATCAGAAGGAGAAAATTCAATGTTGGCTGCTGGCTTAATATCCATGGGTTCATGCTCTAGAATCACATTTAAGATCATTTAATAGTTCGAAGGGCTCCAGATGCAGATAGAGGGGAATGCAAAAGGTGATAAAGAATTCTAAAGAGGGGAGAACAGGGGCACATAGACAAGGGTTAGAATTTTTGGTCGCTACCACAACAGATTCCATTTAGTGGCCTTTTCTTTACGGAACAACTACGCCTTCTCGCACATGCACACTCACCCACACAAAGCAGACTTATATACATTGCTTGCATCAATGACAATGAATCAGACAGTTACCATAGGCTTAACACTTATTTTTGGACTAGGGAGTTTTTTTTAAAAAGGAAATCCCGAAAGATTTTTCTTTAATCAACCGAATAGCCCGTAAATTCGAATGACCTTTTAAATCAGCTTTCGCTGACTGGCTCACCACCACAAAGTAGCTATGCACCCAATAGATTTTGATCCCTTGACCTCTCATATTCTTGAAGGAGTTGGTTGAACGACTTATGATGTGGGATGAAGATGATCCCCTATTTTTGGACTAGGGAGTTAATAGCATCTCTGCCCCTTTAAACAAGCTCTTATTTCTTTTGGCAACATAAGTTGTCAAGAGTACCATAATTCATTATTTCTAGCCCAAACAAACCTCAAAGCCCACATATTGACCATGGATATTTGGTCAATTGTTACATCATCTATCTCAGCGAATTAGATACCTCAAAATACCATAGACAATTCATTAGATCATGCCCCCTATCAAAATTAGGGAACATTTTTGGACAAAAACAACAGCGGAAATGAGGTTGCAATGGATGTACCTACCATCAGCTGTTGCAGCAGCAGCAGAACCTCCGTTTTCTTCACTTTGAACTGTCAGTTCATTATTTTGCTCGGCAATCTTTTCTTTGATACCAAGAGCCTCTGCAGCTTTTGGTCTCTCATCTGGGGCTCTAACCTCTCCATCTTTACCATGATTGTTATCTCTCCCCTGTCTTCCTTTATCTTTTCCTCGCTTGCGCTCTCCTCCGTGCTCTCTTTCATGTTCTTTATCTCTATCCTTCCTCATAGTTCTCCTCCTCTCTTTTACTATACGACGAAGTTCATCTACATCCTTCGTGATAATATCTATAGGTTGAAGCAATGAGAAATCCTCATCCATATCTGTGTCACTCTGACAATGTTGAGCATAAAGTAATAAGCACAAGCATAAAGAAACAGCCCAGAGGAAAATATGAAAGGTAAGAAATAGCTTAGCATTCTGACATTATTCAAATTAGCTTCCATCTCCAAGTACTGAAGCCCTTTTTGTACAAAGGTGATGAGGGCGCCAGGAGGAATCAGGTTGCCGTCGATGGGAGATTTGAAGATGCTAGCTTCATGTCCTAAAGTAAAAGCTGAATGTGTAAACCCTGCACGAGATTACATTATAGATGTTAAATCACGGTAACCTCGAATTTCAAGGTAAATATATAAGACCATCACTATAATATATAACATAGGTGCACCAAGGCACAGATCAATGTCAAGCCTGCCATTTAGATGGATTGAAGACATTGCCAGCATTCCCTCAATAGTTCCCTCCTCTCTTCTACCCACTCTACCCACCCCTGCATACTGATACTACCATCTCTCTACGGCTCTACCATATGGAAGTAGAAAACATAGTTCCCAGTCATCCATAGTTCCTGGCATAGATTTACCCCAAGTAGCTAAATCTCCTAGTAGAAATACAAAGACGAACATATATCCATACATTTACCAGGCTTCATGAACCTACATCCTATTTTTCCTCTATATACTACACAATGAAGTGACAGCCATAAGCAGTCCGGATACAAAGAGAGAACTCTCTCCTTCTCAACTCCTTGAACATCCGACAATCACACAACAGATCTGAAGACCGCAAAACAACACTAAATTCAAAAAATATGTGAGCACCTTCACCTACATCTCACCACCGTCCGACAAAGTCCAGTCATAGATTATAATTAAAAACAAATAGGGTGTTAAGTTTAACAACCTATTTTCTCCTTACAAAATTACTTTCTAGCTAGATCCAAGCCGACACCAAGGCTAGCCTAGCTTGGCCGCCAGGAAAAAACTAGGCTACTCCTCGAATGCTATCATTACACATTTACACCAATGTCCAATCAACTATAATCCTTCTAACTCCAGTCAATCCAAGGATTCAACCTAACCAAACCAATCCCCAACCTAGCCCTCGAAACCCAAACCACATCAAACAACCAATCAATCCACACACCACCACCAACACTATACCACTCCATTATCAAACACTCAAAACCCTAGCCACAATCCTCCACTGTACATCAACTCAAACCTCCACAAAAACACCACCACAAACCAAATCAACACAACAGAAATCAACCACACAACCACGAAATCGAAAACTCAGTATAATCCAAAAGAATCGACCTGATTCCTGAAGATACCGAAACACGAGGTAATTCAACTCAACCGAACTCACAGACGCCGCCATCGCCGCAAATCATTTCCAAAATCCTACGCCGCCGCCATCGTCGTCTCCTTTGAAGAATTCGAGATTCGACGCCGGTGAGGAAATCGAAAGAGCCAAGCGGAGCGGTTACGAGTCGGGTGAATGTGAATGAGAGTGGGTGCTGAAATTTTGGCACGTTTTTGACCGTGGAGAGAATCGTGGGGTTTGTCATATAAAGGATTGGGCTGAGTTGTGGCTTGGCCCAATAAGATATTTCCTACAATGAAATTTTTGTATTAAAATTTGGTTTTACATTCAGACAGTAGTAAAATCAGGTTGAAATGAGGTAGTAAATTTATTTACAAATTCTATTTGAATTCGAGAAGATTATTCGAATGTTTGTTGTTGTGTATCATTAATGGATAATGTGTATGTGGATTGGTCTCTATATCCGTTCAAAACCTAGTTTAGATATAAAAAGTCATAACTCATAACATTAAACACTCTAATTAATTAGATTTTGATTATTATTTTTTATCTAAATATGCTATGTTCTTCAAGATATATTTATATATATAAATTCATTGCATTTGTATTTATTGATTTTTAGTTACTTTTCACATATCTTTTTTATATTAATCGCTTGGGATTTCAGCTCATTATCAATGAATAAATATCATAATCTATGTATTTATTATTGAGATATTTATATTATATTTTTAAATTTTTTTATCTCAAAATAAATACGATGTTTTATTTTTAATATTATTCAATATATATTTAAAAAAAAATGCGTGATTCATACTAATGACTTAAGAAAATTAAATCATTATCACCGAAAAATATAATTAAAATAATATCAATATTTAATAATTATTTTATAAAAAATAATATTTAATGATATCATAATATAACATAAACTTTATTTAAATAAATACCAGATTAAAAAATTATATATGAAACGATGAGTCTTACGTTTTTTGGCCTCCCCAGTAATGACTGCTAAATTCGTGCAAATAACGGACCTTGGTCATGCTGAATGCTCAATTTCTCTAGGGTTCCAAGAAAAATCACTTGTGTCTGCTTCTCTCATCACCATCTTCAAATTCGAATATGCGGTAAGTTTTCAATCGCCATCTCCCTCATTTTCGCAGCCAAAGCAGCAATCAGCAATCAATAGCTGGATGATTGCTTCTTACCACGTTGGAATATGTAATTTGTAGCCAGTGGATTGATTTTGCAGTCGTCGACAGGGTGGTCGAAACTGTTGTCTAAAACCCTAAATTATTTTCAAAATCACGCCACTCGATGAACATATGTGCGGGAGGATTTTGATAGATATGGGTTTGCACACTTAAATAGGAAACCTCAAGTATTTGATTGTTCGGTGTATGTGTGAATCTTTGCCCCTTTGATTCGGAAGTTTTGGGTTATATGAACAATGCAAACCCCTTATTTTTTACTAACAGAGCAGAACTATGTAGTTGGTTCCACCTCGAGTGATCATCTATGGGTTAGATTTTGATAGAAGTAACGACCGCCTCGCCTTATGCACAAGATAGATTACCCTGGGGGATTCGCATGTTAGTCGACAGGCACATCAGTGTAACCAAATGATAGCAACTCTGAAGTCTGAACACATATAAACAAGATTGCCTTGAGTTTCTCTCTGCTCAGGGCATGGAAAGTATCATGCCTTATGACCCCCTGTTTTGCGAATTGTTGTTACAGATTGATTGCAGCAGCGTTCAAGTGATGCTCTCTCTAACAGAAAGGACTCTTCATATCGACGTGGTCAGCAGAAGCATGAGTGGAGCTCTTGCTCAATACACAAAGAGACTCACCTTCGTCTCATCATTTTTATTCATCTAGTATTTCATTGCTAAGCGAGTACTAACACATTTTTTTACATGCATACTTATAACGGTAACTAAGCCGTCTGTTTCCTAGCTCTCTATCCAGCTTATTTATTGCTTACAGCTTTGATCCATGTTGCAGCATTATCAGAGCTATGACAGTGGCATCATCCTCTTGGAGGCTTAACCGGGTGTTCAAGGTGGGGAGGCTTCGTTTCCTCAAAGGTCTCTGCAGGCGATCTGTGGCTTAACTGCCCATTGGCATGGTCAGATGCTTGCTGGTTCAACTCCTCCTTGGTTTTGGGCGGTTTCACGACCCACTTTGGTCTCGGATATTTGGATTCCTCGAAAGTTTCCGCTTCTTCAACACGAGACACATGACTCTCCTTGGGAGGCCCGAGAGGTCCCTCGACAGGTTGCAAGACTATTGGAGGCTTCTCTTCTTCGAAGGTTGACTTTGGAGGCTTAAACCGAGGAACTGGTTTATGGAACGTCGAACGCTTGGATTCTTCAAAGGTTGACTTCGGGGGTCTCAGAGGTCCCTTAACAGGTTGCAAGACTATTGGAGGCTTCTTTTCTTCGAAGGTTGACTTGGGAGGCCTGAGTGGACCATGAACTGGTCGCAAGGCGTATGGCGGCTTTTCTTCTTCGAAGGTCGACGTGGGAGGTCTGAGAGGTCCCTTAACTGATTGCAACACTATTGGAGGCTTCTTTTCTTCGAAGGTCAACTTGGGAGGCCTGAGAGGTCCATGAACTGGTCTCAAAGCTCTGGGTGGCTTGAACTCTTCGAAGGGTTTTGGGATCTTAAAAGGGACCTTTTCGCCGTCATTTGTGGTCTCTTCTTCCGTTGCTTGGATTCGAAGTGAGAAAGAGAGCGAAACGAGGACAAAGAAAGGGAGGTGTTTCATTGATAAGGTACCCATTGATGGTAATCGAGTACTATATGTTGATTGTTCATTGCTGAAGTGTTATATAGAATGTGATGATCCTTGGCATGACACCCTAAATGGATAGAGATGAAGGAGACTGATATCGGAGTCTCGAGGTGGTCAATCCTTTCTCTTGCTGGTGTCCAAAAGCACTCGGAACTTGTTGTCACAATGGAGTTATTGATAAATGATTTTTTGATGTGTAGTAGAACACATTATTTGAATTCTAGTCTCAATTCTAGACTCTTTTGCTGTTTGGTACTTTGCTAGATAGTACAAGTTATTCGGATCCATAAGTTTGACCTTGAAACTTATGTGAGAAAAGAATGACAAACACCTTGATAATGTTACTTGGTGGTGGGCGAATTGACATGATATGGACTTCATGGTCTAGGGCGATGTATCTAGAGATTTGTGTATGGTCTAAGATTTGTTCTTACATGTAGTGAATTTTATGTTCTCACTTTCCTGTGCAGGGCATGGAGAATACAGTGCTACTGGAAATATGCTTTGTGCGTTGATAGTCTGTTTTATGGATCAATTGCTACATCAACAGTGAGCCTAGGCCCTTGCACGATGTTCTATTCCAGATTCGACTTCTTTGATACTTGCCTCGTTGAAGTGCGCAATCCAAAGTATAAATCAGACACCCGGGCGCATATTTACACAACGAGGTTCATCTTCTTCTCATCATTTTTATTCAGTGGTACATTGCAAAGCCAGTATATATACACGCTCTTATATATCAGGAAGAAAGCAAACTGCAGCTGGGTCTCTATCCAGCTTATTGATTACTATCTTTGGTCTATATTGCAGCATTATATATCATAGATGTGACCGCACCATCATCCTCTAGGAGGCTTAACAGAGTGCTCAAAGTGAGCTTGCTTGGAGTCTTCAATGGTCTCCGCAGCATGTTCAAGTGCTAGTTGCTTCAACCCCTTGGTTTTGGGTGGTTTCACGGCTGGTCGTAAGGCATGTGCAGGCTTCTTTTCCTCGGAGGTCAATTTGGGAGGCCTGAGAGGTCCCTTACCTGGTTGCAAGACATATGGAGGCTTCTTTTCTTCGAAGGTCGACTTGGGAGGCCACTTGGGGGGCTTGAGAGGTCCACCAGGTTGCAAGACATACGGAGGCTTCTTTTCTTCGAAGGTCGACTTGGGAGGCTTCTTGGGACCTGGAGGCTTCTTTTCTTCGAAGGTCGACTTAGGAGGCCGCTTGGGATGAGGCTTGATAGGTCCAGGAAACGGTCTCAATGGTCTGATTTCTTCGTCGTCGACATTTGTCGTCTCTTCCTCCTTTGCTTGGACCCGAAGCGATAAGAAGATGAGTAAGAGGAAGATTAAAGGGAGCTGTTTCATGGGCAAGGAAGCCATTGATGGATATGATATAGCATTATGTGTTTTTATAGAAGCTGATTCTTGGCATGATAGAGATCAGTGATGGAGCTTGACGTCAAATTCTCAGTGGGCAATCTTGTCAAATTCTCAGTGGGCAATCTTATCTCTAGCTGGTGTCCGAAAGCAGTCCAGATTTGTTTTCACAATGGGATTACGCAATTTTACTTTGATTTGTAGTGGTACACAATTGAATTCCATTACAATTGTAGTGGTAATTTTACTTTGTATGAGCCAGTTATGTGCTTACTATGCTAAATACGAGTACTAAGCCGAATTTTATACAGAAGATGGCAAGAAAACCTCTAGAACGGCGCTTTAGTGGCGGCCGAATCAGCATAATATGGATTATGTATTGATGTACTAGAGATTTATAATTTCTAGAAGACGAATTCGATCTATTGATCAAACACGGTTGTTGAGAATGTTTGGATCCTAAGTTCAATCCATGACAAAAACACGACCTTATTGTTTGGATCATAAGTTCAATCCATGACAAACACGACCTTCTTGTTTGGATGCTTTATGGAAATCATGTTCTGTCCAGACATGGTTCTAAACTATACATTTCGCATCAGGAAAGTTGAGTTCATTCGAGTAGAGTTGTGGTCTGAGATTTGTTCTTAGAATGTCGTGGTCATGTCCAATGAAAATGTATCTTCTCTTGGATCTATTTTATCTTGAGATCTTTGATTTTATATAGATAGTGGATATCAATAAGGAAAGGTTTAAATTCAGATAAGAAATGACTAAATCTAAAGTAAATTTTCATTTTTAATAAGGATATTTTTCTCTTAAAACATAACTGTTCTGAAATTATTCGTTTCTGCTCTAGATTTAGTCTATTCCTATCGATAACCATTACATGATGGCAGGGACTATTGGTCCATTGGATCATTCTAGGAAGAGCAGCCGAGGAACTGAAGGAAATATAGCCTGTTGGAGAAGAGAAGCTTGATGATGCTGAGTCGAAGTTAATAATTCTATCCATGTTCTGAGAAGAGTTGACTAAGATATAAAAGGTATGTTTTATCCGTCTGAAAGTACAATTGGTATGTTCTGCAAATAGGTCAACCAATTTCACAGCTGTTTAGCCTGTTTTACAACATCGTTTATTCATGGGATAACCTTTGTGGACGAGTTTATGTCTAGACAGAGGTGTTCTTTGAGCGAGTCAAGCAAGTTAAAACTCGGCTCGCAATTGTAGTTATTAATTTCGCCTTTTGAACTACTTGTAGTGTGAGTAGGCTTTGCGGGTGCAAATCCAGCCTGCAAGCAATCTGCAAGATTTTATTCCATGTTTTTCTTTGCAATCGCTTTGATGAAACTCTCGACCTCAGCATGCGACGAGCCTCCAACATCAACAGCTTCATTGGCAGCTTTTTTCCAATCAGCGGCCTTTTCTTTCATTTTCAAAGCATTAGGTCCGCGAGTGACCTCCCAAATGCACCTTTCAACCTCCTCTTTGTGAAGCTTTCCATCCACCCCGCGGCTCATCCTCACTCCTGTCTCGAACACATCAACCAAGAGCTTGGCATTTGTCGGTTGATCCGTCCATTCTGGGTAAGCTATCACCGGCACTCCTGCAGCCACCGTCTCCAGGGTCGAGTTCCAGCCGCAGTGAGTCAAGAAGCATGCTAAAGCACTATGCATCAGCACCTGTTGTTTAAACACCAAAAAGAATTTAGCTGCATTTTATCTTACTAAATTTTGATGGGGAAATGGACTAGTCTAGAAAACCAAGTGCCTGAATATATCTATTTTTTCCAGGCCCTGTTAATAGGTTCTCTTATCAGCATGTTTTCTACGACTCACTGTAAAGTTTGGTTGATTGTGGTTCAATGTCACGACTATGTGTCTTTTTGGTGAATCTGTGACATGCACACACAAGGTTACGTGTGACAAACATGATCCAACGGTATACATTTTAAATTGATGAATTTTTGAATTTTATTTATTAACTGTTCTTTTATTTTTCTATTTAAATTTTAAAAAATCATCAAATTTTAAATCCACACGGTTGGATCATTGTAACAACTTTCGGTTTTCCTAACCAAGAAGGTGCGGCTAAGTTTTCATTGCTAGTTCTTAGACAAACATCATATTCGGATGGACTCTCCTCGATGTTTTTCTCACTTGGTTATGATTTTTTATGTTATTTGTTGGACTTTTCAGGCATTGAGTCAAGAAAATGGCCGCAAGCGCCATGGATGGATCATCACCTGGTATTGGGGGCACCACGACACGAACCGGCCTCTCTCCTTAGTCCTCTCCACGAACCCTTCGGGCAGTTCCCCTTCTTTCCTGGCCCATCCCTCATCTCCTTTCTTCATCACCCATAGGAATGGGATCCTTGTGCTCTCCAATGCCATCGCTACAGCTTCGGTTTCCGATTGGCTTAGAACCGTGATGCTACCGAATGATATGTATAGGACAGATGAAGGTGGTTGTGTGTCGAGCCACTGAATGCAGGAATCCTCTGTGTCCCATAAGTTGGTGGTGATGGCGCTGGTGGTTTCCTGTGGTTGCCGCAAGAGGGATGGTACTAAGGGGCCGATGGGGCAGATTGGTTTCAGGCCAGTCATGGAATGAACTATTTCTTGCTCTAGGCTTAGAAATGAGCTACCGAAAATCCATTGTATCTTGTCTAGGCTCTTGATGCATGATGCTATCACGTTGTAGAAGTGACGAGGACCTGAAACATTATACACCATATGCATGAAATGTAAATGGGAAAATGTTGAATACGTATTGTAACAGTCACTCTGCGACGATCATTGTATTGCTTGGTCCATTTAAACAAGTAAATTGAACACAACTATCTCCTAGCAATTTTTCTTTGTCGATTTGTAATTTTTCAACATGGAATACGCCATTTTTTTGCCTAAACAATAAAAGAGAAGACGAATTCCTATGTTTTCCAAATTTTTGTCATTTGAAAAGTCAAAATGAATAGTTTGCCTAACTTCCTGGTATTTATCTTAAGCAATCCCATTGCTAAAGTGCACGACTCTATTTCTATGGGAAAGGAATAACCAAGCGGAAAAAGAACTACGTACCATGGATCGTATCACTAGTCACCACATTTTATGATCGATGACAAAAATAAATCATCCTAAAAAACTTCAAACGATGATTTTTTTTTTTTTCATGTTTCATTAAATAATAGTAGACAATTAGGCACAAGAATCAAATAATGTTCTGTACTGTGATGTAACAATGTATCACCGTTGTGACACCAAATGTAGTCATAACATGTTTTGCCAAGTATGAATCACCCTCATGTCGTCACTTTGAATGTGCAAGTATGAATCACCCTCATGTCGTCACTTTGAATGTGCAATTTTTTGAAACAGGAAACGAAATGAAAAATCAGCCATACTCCATCCGTCCCGATTCCCATAATATAGATCATAGCATTAGTTTTCTTTTGTTAATTACCAAAGCTATGGTCATTACTCCAACTATCGCACCAGATAATCTGAAACAAAATAAGGGAAGACAAAGGAGGTGCGGGTACCTGAAGGAAGGAGAAATGTGGGAAGGTCTTCCACTTGGAGCAATGGCTGTCCAGGCAACTTCACGACATTACTCGGGTTATCAAGAGGAGGAAACTCATTTATCCCCTCGTGATATCTGTTACGACATATGTGATCTTAAGAAAACAAAGAAGTCGATAATAACATATAAAGCCGAGCTGCTCAAGTTTTTCACAATTTATTAATTTGAAGTTTTTAACATAACCTGTAATATATTGCGAATAGAGCGCAGGCCTGCACCCAAAGCATAGCACAAGGGATCCCATGATCAGCAGCAACATCAGCAACCCAGGGAACGAAACAACTAATAATGATGCAAGAAAACGTCTTTCCTTTGCTCCCTTGCTCAGAAATGAGGCCCGACAAGCTCCCACCACCTTCCCTAGGAAGACACTGCAACAAGACTCCAAGGTTCTTTTCGCGATCCGCCTCAAGGCTAAGGCCATCGTTAAAGAACTCGAACTCAATGTCTGAGTTGGACGTGGAGTTTGCTAGACGTGATCTAGCAACCTCTGTGGTGGCTAGGGTGACTTTGAGACCCTTCGAGGTTAGGATCTTTGCGAAGCTAAGCATCGGGTTCATGTGGCCTTGGTATGGCAATGAGACCATTAGGACATGAAGATTTTGGTTAGGATTTTCCATCGATGAAGAGGATTTGAATGGGAGAATAGTAGACAATGGCACAAAGGAGAATACAATGGGGAGAAAAATGAGTTACTTGAGGATGCAAGGGAAAGGAAAGGGGAGATTGGTTCAATATGAGCCGTTTTGCTTCAACGTGGAGACAAGTTTAAAGAGCATTTTTTGCATGTTCGGATTTGGAGTTATCTATGATGTTCCATTTTGGGTATTTTAGATTAAACAATGCCATTATATGTCGTCGTTATCAACAAACACCGAATTTACTAAATTTGGATCTTGATGTCTCATATTCTTATGGGAAACCTCGTTGTCGTCTGCAACAAGATAAAACAACAAATTCATCAATACGTTCTTTATAAAAACACTCAAATTGTTGTTGTTGTGGATCTTCATGTCTCACGGTTAGACAGCAGAAATTCATAGAGTATCAAAATATAAGAAAGAGAGTTTACGAAGACAATCGATAAGTGGCAAACACCTCGTCCAGAAAAAAAAAAAGTGAGGTTTCCATTACGCGTCCTAAAAATTCCTCATATTTTCTTTGTTGAATTCCAGTATGTTCGATGTTGTAGAAGAATTGCTACTCATATTTCCTTCCTTGTGTAACAAAGATAGTCAACATAGATCAGGAAATGACAAAGTTAGGAAAGAATTAGAAAGATCAAATAGTGGTAGATTGAGACAATAAACGTTAAGAGCTCATCATCTATCTAATGTTGGTTTTTCTATTTATGAGAAAATAAATAAGTTACAGATTAAAATCAACGTTAGCCACAATCTTCAACATCTGCGTCTAATTTCCCTATACTTAATTTACTAGATCTTTTTACTCCACGTGAGTCAAAACTACACAATTTATGTAAGTACATTAAAAAGATCGCTCGAGTCCTTTTTCTATGTAGTTTAGTGAAGGAGAATATGAAATTGCAACGACTACAATTACTTCTTGTCTATCTCAACGTGGTGTTCTACAAGTGATCTAAATATACTGTCCAAAGCGATGGATAATTATATCGAAAGTATGGAACTGATTTTAAATCAGTTAATTTAGTTGATTTTTTTATTGTATGTTTTATTTTTTATATTATAAATTAAAAAATTTATATAACAACTTGATAAATGTACATTATTAGATTTTAATATATTTTATAAATAAAATCTAACAGTATATATTAAACAGCTAACACTTTCAACTTACAATATGAAAAGTAAGACTTACCGTATAGTGGTAGCTAGTACATTGTCACAAAATCCTAATTATATATTTTTATTAAATTATTCTCCTTCAATCCCATAGTAAATACTCCCTCCGTTTCAAAATATAGAAAATGATTTAATCCGACATGTGGATTTATGTATGAAATTTGGTGAAAAAAAATATTTTTTATGAAAATGAGTCTATAGCAGTTGAGATAGTGAGTGTATTGTAATAGATATTAATTATTTTGATATTTTTTTACATAAAAAGATTATTAAATATGATATGTTATATAGATTTTGAGACGACACAAATGGACAAGTGTTACATATATTATTGATCGGAGAAAGTACAACAAATTGATGGACACATGATTTGTTGAATTTTTAT
This sequence comes from Drosera capensis, assembly GCA_001925005.1. Taxonomy (NCBI): domain Eukaryota; kingdom Viridiplantae; phylum Streptophyta; class Magnoliopsida; order Caryophyllales; family Droseraceae; genus Drosera; species Drosera capensis. The sequence goes on along the minus strand of LIEC01004337.1, from coordinate 40,791 downwards.
GAAATTTTATAAAAAAAAGTATATATTTTATAATAATAAGATTTATTGTAATGAGAGAATATAATGGATATACGATAAATAAATTTGATTAATTTTATATATTTTTATATAAAAACTTTCCAAACACAAAAATATTATAATTATTTCAAAAAATTAAAAAATAATCATTATACATAATGGACAGAGGACGTAACATATTATGAATTAACTACCGTCACTACAGCATCATCACACCCTTTTCTTACTGCTGTCAATTGACTACCGACAACATGTGTTTTGAACTTATCTTTCACCTTTTGGTACTTACTTTAAGTGCACGGTAAATTTTACAAAGCCGCTTGTTCTCAGTCAAGTAAATCACTGGGGGAAAAAAAACCAAGCCGGTGATGGGAAGCCCCAACACCGAAGCCAATGACAAGCTGGCCGATTCCGCCACCGCAGCCGCCCCGGCCGCCGCCGCCGCCGTCGACCTTTCCGTCCGTCTTTACAATCAAGGAGAAAGAGTCCTCGCTTTTCATGGACCGTATATGTACGACGCCAAGGCACGCATTTCTTCGCCTCTCTTTGGTATTTTTTGTTTCAATTTGTGCTTTAGGGTTTCGAATTTCGAGGTGTAGTAGAAGATGGAGGAGAAGAGAGATTTTGATTGTGTGATTTGGATTGTTGTGTGTGGATGATGTTGATTCTTTGAGGTGAAGTGAGTTAGGGTTTTGGAGTGGTGTTTGTGTTGAGAATGTGTGAGTTTGTGGTTCCTCACATTGACCGTGGAGGATCAAAACATCAATCGTGGTTTTGAGTTTCGAGTAGTAGATGATGATGAAGGAGACTAGAGATTTTAATTATGTCAGCTTGATTGATGTGTGGATGATGTTGATTGTGTGAAATGCAGTGAGTTAGGGTTTTGGAGTTTTGTTTGTGTTGAGAATGTCAGAGTTTGTGGTTTCTCACGTCGACTGTGGAGAATGACAGAAATGAGCAGTTATATGTGTATGAATAACTTGTGGCTGAAGCTGCGTCCAGTTCACATATGTACGTTTTTCTATTTTGTTGTCGCAATTTGTGCTCGGGTTTTGAATTTGGGATTCTAGTAGATGATGGAGGAGAATAGAGATTTCAATTGTGCGATTCATGTGTTGATGATGTTGATTCTGTGAAATTAAGTGAGTTAGGGTTTTGTAGTGTTGTTTGCATTGAATATGTGTGAGTTGGTGGTTTCTGACAGCAAAGAGTAGTGTATATGTGTGAACAATCTTTAATACACTAGCTTGGCCTTTTAAGTTTGAGCCGGGTCTAGTTCAGACATGTATGCTACTCAATCTCACTTTGCGGTGTTAGGACTCCATCAGTTCAGATTTGGTGAGAGTGTGTGATCTTGCTTGGTTTTCATGGGGACAGCGTGTTTATGAAGTCATTGAGGAAAGTGCTAGGGATACTTGTTGTTTTGTTCATTCGATACTCTCGTTGTCTTTGATGGTTGATAAATCAGGTTCGTGTCTGATGAATGCCTGAGTTGGGCAATGTGCTGAAAGTTGAGTTTAAAATGGAGCGGGATTCAGACATTTGCACTTAGGGATATTGTAGTACTTAATGTAGAAGACGCAATATTTTTTCCCTTTTCCATAAAATTGAAGTGTGGGAAGTTGGCAGGCTAAGGTGTCATTAAGGTTTTTCTTTTTCTTTTTCTTTTTTTCTCGTGTTTCCTACTTCTCTTTATTTTTCTGATTGGTTGTATTGTACCTTGAAGGTTCTAAAGGTGGAGCTTCAGGGTAACGAGTGGAAGTACTTTGTTCACTACCTTGTAAGTATTGGCAGGCATGTTTATATTCTACTTGCTGTTTTTATGATCTAGGGCAAAAAATGCAAAAATAGTAGTATCGGACAGTGAGCTAGAGAACATTGTGCAGTTGATCCTTTCTATTATTTTCTTGTGATGGTAGAGTTGACACGGAAATATTTTCTTTATTTAGAAGTGTAACCTGATGGGTCTTTATTGTTTCTTATTGTTGCAGGGTTGGAACAAGAAGTAAGAATTATCAACTAGACGCATGCATCCCTTACATGTCACTTTGTTATAATTACCCATTTTAAGCCAGATTTAAGCATTCCTCCTCTCAGATTTTACATATGCGCAAAAATGTGGTTGTGATCAATGGCTTCAGTAACTGATGGTTCTGATTGTTTGATTATAACTTGATAGTTCTAAAATTTATCCTTAGCATTGTGGTCTTCCGTCCTTGTTAAAACCCCAAACTCCCAAAGTAGATTCACCTATTTCTGCAGCCACTCTGATCCATTATATTCATGTATGTTTCTGTCATGTATTAGTTTATTCAAGAGATTGTGCCCATCTCAATTTTTTTGCAGTTCACTTAATTATTTCTCCGTCCAGCAATTTATTCCATTGGTTAGAATGTGCCATCCTTTCAACTCAACCATCCTTTTGTGGGCATTGATGCGGAATTGACTCTCTACTGCTTTCTTTATTTTACCCCCAAGCTTCACTAATTTTGCTCCATCTTTTTCTCTTGCTATTTTTATTCAAAATGTTGCTAAACGATTTGTAGTCTTTCCACAACTTAGTTCAAGGATAAGATCTAAGTTATAATGTGTTTATCGTGGACATGTGTTGGACAGTTGGGATGAATGGGTTGTTGCAACTCGTCTCGTGAAACGTACAGAAGAAAACATCCGGAAGCAGCGAACTCAGAGACATGGTGCTCCAAAGCTAAGTCAGCCAATGCAAACAAAGCCAAAAAGCTCAAGTGGTTTGTCTTTTACCTTGTATCTACCCAGTAATAAATAATTGTTTGGTCATTACTCCCTCCGTCCCACAATAAATGCGACTTATACGTATTTTGTAGTATTTTATACGTATGAATACAAGTCTCGTTTTCATATCAAATTACGTCTGATCGTCCCGCAACATATATTGGATTGAAATACATAATTTACATAATCATTGATGTTTTACGATAAATTTACAAAAAAAATTACGTTTGATTGTCATTATACGCATGCCAAAATTTACATCGACATGCGTGTCATGTCAAAGTGGTGCATCTATTGTGAGACGGAGGGAGTATTTCAATGTCCCAGTGTAACAGTGTTCTCCCAATTTGATCATACACCCTTACTGGAAGCCCGGAAATGAAATAATTGTTGGTGGTTCCTTGAGAAGTACCCCCTTTGAACCCAAAACCTACTGTCCTTTAGATCATCTTCAACATGCGCATCTTCCTTGAGTGATGGCCAAGAAGAAGCATGATCAATGGCTGTTCCCACAAAGTGGATACTGGTTTCGCTGACCTTGTTAAGCTCTAATTATTTTTAGTGTTCCCTTTGCTAATATTGACTGGTTATTCATCCTTTGCCTTGTCTGTTGCGAAAATTTCCCATGTCATTGTATATCCAAGGGATATTTTTTAAATTGTTGTCTTCCCTCCCATATTTGAACAGTCTCTTTTATCCCTTAATTCTAATTCTTTCGTTGACCAACAGTATAATTTTAGTATTTTGACCTTTATAACATCCATCGTGATGAATTAGTTCATTTATAATTATATTTTTGCCTCATATCACTTGGTGAATGGACATGAGATTATTATGTTCTTGAAGTGATAACCTCTCATTGGGTTTTTACTCTAGCGGACGTGCATCGTATCATTTTGAACTATTAACATTGTGTAGCTGTAGATGCCTTTTCAACTTCAAATGGTTCTTACAATTACTTTGCTGGGCTCGTTGTCTTCATTTGATCTACAGTGCCTGAAGATGCTAAAGCAGACGAAGAAGATCCCAAGAACAATGGTAATCTAAGTCATTTGCTTTTAAGATTTCTTCTCCTATAAGAGCCTGCTTGCACCTGAGTTAAATGGTAGCACTAACAAGTTATTTTGCTTTGTCTTAGCAATTGGGTTTCTGTGGGGTGCTAATTTTTTTTATCGTGTCTCTTGTACACTTTGATCTCTAGACTGTTGGGGGAAGTTTGACATTGCTGTGATATATTCTGGTTACACTAGTAACTTTCTGGGTTTTTATAAACGCAGTTGCAAAAGGGAAAAAGCGGAAGATTGATTCTGTTGTTGAGGTCTGGAACTTTTAATTTACGTCTTTCTCATATATTAACGGTATCAGGATGCTATTGTGCGTTTGATATTATTGACATTATTTGACTCTAACTTTGGCTTCGAAACTCTCTGCTTGCCAATTTCGCTTCTTCAATTCTCATTAATATCTTGATTGATGTACTGTTATGTGGCCGCGGGAATCATAGTCATGCCTGAAGTGATAGCACAGGTAGCAGCTATCTAACTAACGTCTGCAAACATTCACAAGTTATTGATGTTTTAGTTTTTCCAATTGCTGAGGACTGTTTTTCTTTCCTCCTCTCAAATCAAGTTGCAAATATGCGGATGGAATTGCATCTTGCCAACATCTTTTTAGTCGTCTTTTATTGTGATACCTTATTGTCACACCTTCTAATGTTTGTATTGGTTTCTCTTTGCAGAAGGATAGTGTTTCCACTGATAAACTTGTCAAGATTCGGATTCCCTCTATTTTGAGGAAGCAGTTGGTTGATGATTGTGAGTTTGTTACCAAGCAAGATAAGGTAAATTTTATTGATGTGACAATATTTCTTATAATTATGAGTTCTGTGCCGTGTACCATGATCTCACATAGCACATCACATAAGATGGAAGAGAATGACGCCGGCGTATCATGTAGCTCATCCATGTAATGTAATAAAGGATTGGTTTATCGTTGACATGAGATATGTGCCTTTTTCTCTTCGTTTAACTCTCTGGGTTTTCCATCCTGATGTCCACTTTCATGCTTGCATAACCAGGTTTTAAGCATATCTTGTGCTAAAGCTGTTTTCGCTTTAATTTTCTTGTTCCCTAAATTTTTGATTTTCTTCTCCGCTAAATTTTTGATTTTTGATTGCAATTTATGTGGAACATCAATATTTAGTAATGTATCACAATTTATTTGAGACAGATGGAGTATTTGTTTTCAAGTGTCGCTCGTGCCCGACATTTTGTGTCTTTTTTTCTCACTTGCAGTACCTTTGAACGTAGTTTGGCATCCTAACTATTAATTGTGTTGAAATGTTCGTTGCAGCTTGTCAAGCTTCCTCGTTCTCCAAATGTGGATGAGATATTGAAGCAGTACCTAGAGTATAGATCAGATAATAAGGATGACCTGTAAGTAATTGTGGAGTGCACATTGAGAAGTTCCATTTTCGCTCGTTGTATGAGTGCATGTTCTGGTCGGGTCGTTTGGTTTAGTGTTTCATTAAGTTTTTCTCTATGATTGCTGGTGTAAAATGATTACATGTCATTATTTGTGATGGATGGGATTACTACCATGTCCTGCTATGTTGTAGGCCTGATTACTCGGTTGCTGAAGTATTGAATGGCTTGCGCCGCTACTTCGACAAAGCATTGCATATATTACTTCTGTACAAGCAAGAGCGCCAACAGTTTCAAGAAGCAGTTGGCAGTACTGTGTCTCCATCAACTATATATGGTGCTGAACATCTATTACGTCTATTTGGTATGTCCGCTGTTGCTTTGAGTGTTTATTTTTACATACTATTTCGTTTGGGGCATTTTGTTTCTTCACCCTCCATTGCGCTTTGGCCCTGTAATTAATGGGGCTATATGAAGCCTGAAGGGTATTAGCAATGGGGCGGGTCACAATGGAGGAGTAGCATCGTGGATGCTCAAGCCATTCTGGGCAGTAATTCATCATCACTGTTTATGCGGTTCAAAAGTTCAAACTTGGATAAATTTTGCATTTCTATGTATTTTGCGTAAGAATCATGGACGACGGTCGTTGCAGTTAAGTTGCCAGACATACTGAGTAGCTTGAACATGGAAGAGGAGACGATAACCATGTTGCAGTTGAAGCTGACGGAGTTTCTCAAGTATGACTGTCATCTTGCATTCTTAGGCTTACGTTCAGTGCTTCTAGTAGCCTTTGATGACTGTTTCACGTCTTTCTGTATGTGTGTGTGAAAGCTCTGATAGTGTAAACTGATAACACCATCGTACCAGGATCGTTGATAAAAAAAAAAGGTAGAAACTAGTACTTGCTTATAAGTTTATTTTGTGCATTGGGGAATATTGGCCAGAGTTTCTTTGACTTGCCCTTTCAAGTTTGACTCTCCAGTTCTCATATCAAAGGAGAAGATCATATCCAAATAATTCCGGGGTGTCGGGAGGATATCCCTGTAAGACAGGATAATGTATGCGTACCTTATTTCTATTTTTAGGTAAAGATGATGTTTTTTTTATGTCCTAAGTTCGCCATATCAATAACCTTAAAATCCGAAGGTACAAAGTGAAGCACACATTATAATGCTGACCAATTAGTTTGGTGATGGTTTGAGCAGCAAACAGATCCGGCAAGAATCTCATTTCTGGCAGTATGATCAACGAAGTGAATGTGGCTCTAATTTGTCTTTTTAGTAAATATTCAGTGGGGGAGAATAGGATTACTGTTTTACGTGTGTATCTATCCATTATTTTCAGCAGGTGATATTTACAAGCTCAACCTTGTCTGGTTTACCCAGGTTTATGGAGATGAATCATAGTTCTTTCTTCCTCGCTTCATATGATGAATCTAAACCCACTGAAGGATCTGGAAAGGGAAAAGATGTCTGAACGTTGTTGTTTATTTGTAGCCAGGGCATCGCCATTATTTGTTTTGCGAAGCTATTCAGAAGCTCATTTCTACTGGGGATAAGCACTGGGTTTGATTAGGTACGATGTTGTAAAGTTTGTTATGCCTAGGAACGTAGATCTGTTCTTCTGCCGAATTCGTCATCATCATTCGATGTGATTCATGCAACACTTCAGCTATTGAACTCCGGGCTCTGAAATTGTATCCTGAATGCGAAATGATTCAGATGGCGTACTAGGCTCTCACCATGTTGACATGATGTTGTCATAGCTCTACTCTTTATTGAAGCTGGTTGAGACAACCTTCCTGGACATGGATGGACTTATTAAAGCTAAAGTATTACTCCCTCCCTATCTTAATTTTATATAATAGTTGATATTTATAAATAGAATTTTGATTGAGTCATGAAATAATTAAATATTATTTTTCATAAAAAAAAATTATTATGTCAATTATGGTTTAATTTGTGAAGTTAAATCCTTAATCTGTTGTGTAATTTTTTAATATTGTTGAAATGAAAAAATAAATCATTCACAACGAAAAAACCAAATCATTCACTCCTGAAAATTTTACTGTGAAACATGCCAAAAGTTTTCGTTGATTGTTTCGGATGTCGTAACATTACACACTTCCTTTCGACGGATATATGTCACATGGGGCTGAGTGAGTGAGAATATAATGTAAAGGCACGTGGATATCTCAAACATTATTCTTACAAAACCATTAGAATCAACTGCACCGCCACCAAACACAACCCTAGCCGTCGCCCGCGGTCAACTCCTCCTCCGCCCACCGCGGCCGCCGCCGTCGAAGCCTTCGTCGCCGACTCAATGCTGCTCTGAATCTCCGCCATGGAAGCACTCGCTGTAGCTCCCGGCATCATCACACTCCATCACTCTCTCATCAAACGATCTCAATTCATCCGACTCAAATCCACCATTCACCACCATCGCAACCACCATCGATTCCTCAATCTCCACTCACATAACTCCAATTTCAACTCGGGCATCACTGCCTCCGCTGCCGATCACAGTCACAGTCACAGTCCCAATCACACTCACAATCACAACAGTCAGAATCACAGTCACAATCATAAGCACAATCACAATCACAATCATAATCATCATCATGATGATCATGAGCATCGGGGTGAGTATCAGGAGGGAGTGATTAGGTTTGCGAAGGCGATCGGGTGGATGGACTTGGCGGATTACTTGAGGGAGAATTTGCATCTCTGTTGTCTTTCGGTCGTTCTGTTTGTGGCGGCGGCTGTTTGTCCTAAACTTGTTCCGAAACCGGTGGTTAGGCCAGTGCAAAACGCGTTCATCTTAATCGCGTTCCCGATCGTTGGGGTAAAACTTTTGGTTGCTGTTTGTGTTTGGATTTCCTGTTGTGATAGTGTTGTTTCCATTCTATGCGTAGTCCATTGGCTTTCATGATAGATAATCTGAGCTCAAATCAATGGTTGCTACACGAGTAGACGGTATAGTTTGGTTAATACTTAGGTTTCGTTGGTTTTGATTGTTCGAACCATGGGTAGTTGGATCTATAGGTAATACAATGTGTGCAGAATGCTATTGGTGGCATGATTTTATTAGGTTTCTCCTTGTGAGTCGTCATATGGTTATGTATGATTTTATTAGGTGTCTCCTTGTGAGTCGTCATATGGTTATGTATGATTTTATTAGGTGTCTCCTTGTGAGTCGTCATATGGTTATGTATGGGATGGGAATCTGGTAATTGTGGTTCAAATCCGTGTATGACGTATTTTGTTGTTGCTCGCTTTAGTTATATGGTCGGTCCGCATTAATGCTTTTAGCTGTCTGAGGTGCAACCGATGGTTGTGCTATATGCATATATCATTTAAGCTCCAACATTGGTGATGTGTTTGCTGTTTATTTCTGGAGCATTTGGCTCTCTTTGGGGCTGTTGATTGATTGTGTTGTCGTTCTGATGCCAGATATCGGCAGCATTTGATGCTCTTGTAGATGTAGCTGGTGGAAAGGTGAACATTCATGTTCTTATGGCTCTTGCAGCCTTTGCATCAGTGTTCATGGGTAATCCTGTGGAAGGAGGCTTGCTCATTGCGATGTTTAATTTGGCTCATATAGGTAGGATTTGCCAATATGGGGCCATTATATTGTATTGGGAGGGAATACATTGATTTTGGCTTGATCTGATTTTTGGTATCATTCTGCAGCCGAAGAGTATTTTACAAGTCGCTCAATGGTAGATGTCAAGGAGCTGAAGGAAAGCTATCCTGAATCTGCCCTTGTGCTGGATGTTGATAGTGATGGACCAACAAGTATGTCTGATTTGGAATACACGAAGGTCCCTTTGACGGATGTAAAAGTTGGTTCGTTTATATTGGTTCAAGCCGGCGAGGTATGTCAGGGAATGTTATTGCTCATCAATGCTTTGCTTTCTCGATGCACTTCCTTGGGAAAAACTTAATTGGAAACTCGGTGATTTTATTAGTCAGTTCCTGTAGACTGTGAAGTGTCTCAAGGAACATCCACTGTTACTATAGAGCACTTGACTGGAGAAGTGAAGCCGATGGAAAGGAGTGTTGGGGACAACATTCCAGGTGGTGCGCGAAACTTGGATGGTATGCTGATAGTGAAGGTAATGCATTCTCTTTATTGTTTCTAGTTGAAATTTTATGAATACTCGAGAAAGGATAGCTTGAACAAATTATCCAGGAATGCCACTGTCTAGGAAAATCCTAGGTTAGCATCCCTCTTGCCGATGTTCCTTATGATTTGTTTTTGTTTCTCGTCGCATATCTTGTGTTTGTTGTTGATAACTATATGTGTGTGTAGAACTTTTAGGGATGTTAAGGAACTGATGGTTTGCTGAGTGGCATAAAGTTGGTTTGTCATATTTTCTTCTCTTACTTGGCTTTTTGATGTTTTAGGATCCGATTATGTGTCATGTCCCATTGTTTACTTCCAGGCATTCAGAGCACATGTTTTTGTACTAACATATTAAATCGATGTTGCTTTTTTTTTTTACTTTATATCTTCTGATCTGTATGACTTTGACTTCTGTTTCAGGCAACGAAATCATGGAAGGAGTCAACACTTAGCAGAATTGTTCAGCTCACTGAAGAAGCCCATCAGAATAAACCCAGGCTCCAAAGGTGGCTGGATGAGTTTGGTGACCGCTACAGCAAAGTTGTAGTGGCGCTGTCGGTTGCAGTTGCGCTTATTGGGCCCTTGCTTTTCGGATGGCCTTTGATTAGTACATCAGGTAATCTGCACTCATACTTATTTATTGTTAGTACTTGTACTTGATAAGAATTGTACCATTTTGTTTTTTGTTTTTGTTTCTCTTTTGATGTAATTACTCGTTGTATATTAGCTTTTGGTGTACTTCTATTTGAACTGAAGTAGAAACCAGGTATTAAGTGAAGCATCGCAAAACTTTTCCCTAGAATGTGCTATTTCGAGTTCTCTTTTCCTCACAATGGTTTGCTATCATGTCTCATTTATGTTCCGTGATTGGTATGTAGGGTATCATTACTATTACATTTGGTAGTTTAAAAGGCTCCACCTTCCTGTCAGTTAGGTGGTATGGTTCCCGGAAGCTAATATGGTTAGAGGTTCTTCCATTCATATTTCTTGTACAGGAAAAACTACTATTCATCAACTTGAAGAACTTAATGTGTCATTTCACCTTCTCAATACTTTGAAGATTTCTTACTTTATTTAAGTCTAATCTTTTCTAATTTTCATTAGAAGTCCCTCTTAAAATGTTAGATCACATCTTTTCCTTTTGCATGTGCAGCCTGCAGAGGCTCGATCTACAGAGCATTGGGGCTTATGGTGGCAGCATCTCCATGCGCTTTGGCTGTTGCTCCACTAGCATATGCTACAGCAATAAGTTCCTGTGCGAGGAAGGTAATCTTCTTTTCCTTGGATCAACTGCACCCATCCTTTTGGGTTGCCATTTCAAATCTTTGGCAACCCAAGTGACAACTTTGACAAAAAATGGCAATAAACTCCATACCCATCACTTCTATTTTTCTTATGAAAATGATGAAAGTGCTAGGAGAGATGAAGGATTTGGGAAGAATTTGGGTGGAGAATGGGTTGCCAATTGCCATTCTTTTTGGCAATCCAAATAGCAATGCAGTGTTGGTGTAGTTTGCCATTTACGTTGTCAAAAATGAAAATGGCAATCCAAACGAGAGTGGGATGGAGTTGCTCTTATAGATGAGTGAGTAAAAATTGTACTTGACCGGCATAGAATGCAGGTTTGAAGGTTATATTATGCTGTTTGATGGATCACTCAATTATCTATCATGGAAGACTTGATCTTCTTTTTCTTCTGTCGTCAGGGCATTTTACTAAAAGGTGGTCATGTACTGGATGCTCTTGCTTGTTGTCACACTATTGCATTTGATAAGACCGGAACATTGACAACTGGAGAACTCAAATTCAAGGCCATTGAGCCAATACATGGACATCGCATGGTGAACGATCAAACAGAGATTTCTCCTTGCTGTAGACCAAGTTGTGAGAAAGAGGCTCTAGCCGTAGCTGCTGCTATGGAGAAGGGCACTACTCATCCTATTGGGAGGTATGGGCTTCAAAACATCCATGTTGTAGTAGAATGAGGTATGGAATTCTGATTTTGTTTACGTTGGTTTGGGTTGTGCTTTCACGTAAGACTTGGGTAGTTTGTTCAATAACTCTAAAGCATAAACCGGCTGAAAAGTGTTCTCTTGTGGAAGAATGTTGTGGACCTCCCTTTTGTTGCTACGCTTCATATAGTAAAGCTTAGTCTTTTTATGGTGAAATTTGAGGAACATATGAATCTATTTTGCTATGTTAAGCTAGGTTTCTGCTGGAACATTTATGTGTATTGCTAGTTTCTATGGATTTTTGACTTGCAGATGTCCACGGCTTTGGCTATGCTCTAATCCTGATGCCTTTGTTTCTTGACTACTTTCCCATTTTGGTTTGCTGCAGAGCAGTTGTTGATCATAGTGTGGGTGAGGATCTGCCCTCTGTTTCTATAGAAAGTTTTGGGTCTATACCTGGAAGAGGCCTTTTTGCTACTGTATCTGGTGTTGAGGTAATTTATGTGTTCTGTGAGTACATTTAGTTCTTTTCATTGTTTGATCACCCTTCATTTGAAGTTTCTTTGCATTTTGTTAGCTCCAACTTGCTCAATTGAAACAAATTGCAAGTCTCTTGATACTAAATCATATTTCTCATACATAATAATTTGAGGTACATAGTAATTTGATCTCAAAAGAAGTGACATTTTTTTACGTTATAGTCATGGTTTGAAAGGGATAAGCCAGTGAAAGCAACTTTGGGATCTGTGGACTATATAGCTTCACTTTGCAAAACTGAAGAAGAGTCCAAGAAGATCTGGGATGCTGTCACCACATCTTCCTATGGGAAAGAGTTTGTTCATGCGGCTCTTTCAGTGAATCAGAAGGTGCTTCTTTACTGTTGGATCAGGATAATATTTTTTCTTTGTGGGCATGAAATTGTAATGATATTTGTGCATTTCTGCCGAAATTTAGATGATTAATTTTTTGTGCATTCCACTCTCCTACGATCAGCATGGAACATGTGGATATGGCCTCAGAGCTACATGATTGATTCATTTGCTTGATTTGATTATCATTCTTGATATCAAGTTTTGATTCAGGTGACTCTGTTCCACTTTGAAGATACTCCTAGACCGGGGGTTTTTTATGTCATTTCATTGCTGCAAGCACATAGATTTCGGGTGATGATGTTGACGGGCGATCATGAGTCTAGTGCATGGAGAGTGGCTAATACTGTGGGCATCAGTGAAGTCCACTGTGGCCTGAAGCCCGAGGACAAGCTCAATCATGTGGCACGAATATCACGAGAAGCAGGTAGAGTCTAATTTAGGTTATCCTGTCATTTGATTGTGTTAATGCCTGTCATGTGAGGTCTCTCATGGTTGTTACTGGGAATTCCATATGTCTACTCATTAACGATACCAAGAGCTACTGGCTTGGTCTAGACAGATCTATTCTTTTGTTGGTGAGAGACTCAGTCTTTGCTCAGTTAGAAGATCTTTTCGCTAATTGATAAAGCCCATGTATTGGGCAATAAGCATGTTTCTCTTGTGTGGCGGCACCTGTGAAATAAACACACGGGAATTACATGAGTCAAAAGTTGAGCGAGTAATGGTTTTTGGCAGGGGGAGGCCTAATAATGGTAGGGGATGGTATAAATGATGCACCAGCACTTGCTGCTGCTACAGTGGGGATAGTCTTGGCTCGACGTGCTAGTGCCACAGCTGTTGCTGTTGCAGATGTACTGTTGCTGCAGGATAACATTTCCGGTGTTCAATTTTGCATTGCGAAAGCTCGTCAAACGACTTCACTGGTATTCAGCATCACCTCTTCCTCTTTTATATTTCTTGTAAAGTTGCTATGCTAACAGTTCTCCAAATTTCGTCTCTTGTAACAGGTCAAGCAAAATGTCGCACTTGCTTTAACCTGCATAATTTTGGCTTCCCTTCCTTCAGTCTTGGGGTTCCTTCCTTTATGGTTGACGGTAAGACCATGTGTTTCTGCTATAGTTGCGCATTTTAGGTTTTGACGTTTTGTATGTTTTCTTTGGTAAAGTTTCTCACATGGTATGGGCCAAATATAACTAGAAGTGTGAGTTTCAAATCCTATAATGAAGGGTTCGATCCCATAGACCGTTTGTCTGAGCAAAAGATATATATAGATAACAAAGAATAGAACTACCACATGCTTGGTCTCATGAAGTTGGTTTGATCATTGCATGTATCTGGTAACTTGTTATCTGCCTAGCAGGATACATTTTCAGATGCAGGTTGTTTCATCGCACCTCAACCTGATAAAAAGAGTTGTGATCCTAAGATGTTTGATTTCTGTAAACTCTTTACCTGCCTCACGGGACTTTCTATGCAGGTACTTCTGCATGAAGGCGGCACACTTATCGTGTGTCTCAACTCAGTTCGTGCGCTAAAAGACCCCACATGGTCCTGGGAGAAGGGTTTCCAGTACCTCTTCAACAAGTTCAGAGCTAGTGTATTGGATTTACGGGGACAATTTTCTACGCCAGGCTCCGCCCGAACTACTCAGCTGTAACCTCTGTTCTCCTATTGGTATCTTTACATCTAATACATCTCTCGATACACTGATTCTGAGGCTCAGGATTTTGTACATGATTAGTGATTTGTACATTCTTGTTACTGATATATCATACGCTGATCTGCGTCACATGGTCATATACCATGACAAGTGATTTGTACATTCCTGTGACTGCTAGATGATTCTGTTATCTAATGTCCTGTGATGATTTGTTTTAATCTTGGGATTGAATCTATAAATGGGCATCAAAATTGGTCTTTTTTAGATGTAAATGAAATTCTCTTGATGAACTTGACTTCTAGATCTTGTACATCTCCCTAGTATTTTGTCTGATCAGTCCTAGATTTCTCTGTCTAGGTATATTACCATCGTTTGGTGTACAAGTGATGTTTACTGTTACTCTTTTGAGTTATGACACATCTGTGCAGTGGTGAAATGCAGTTCTATTATCAATCAGTGACAGTTCCATGTTGTGAATTTAGATTCTGGTATCCATCAGATCTCTTGTATTGGCGCATTGAATCGTACAGAATGGAGAAAGAGGACTCTTCTCGTCATCTACATCTAGAAAGATTTCAAGGTGTAGTTGATGATGAATCATCCTTGCCTCCTTGGACAGTCGCCATACGATCTCGTCATCGTACAGGTTCAATGGCATCATTTTCTGATATGATTAAAATTTGGTTGACTGAGCAAGTGCTGCAGGGCAACAGAGAACGGTTTCAAGTTATGCTAGTCGGATCTACGTAACCGGTAAGCTCTACTTCTCATATGATGATAAGATCCGATTCTCTGAATTTACATTTTTTCCTAGAAATGGATAGCAGGTTAGATAATGAGCTGTCTGTGTTAGCTTAGAGTTATTTGATATGGTTATTTAAAATTGTGAAAATAAAAACCAGTAGCGAAAATAGAAAAACGATAACCAAAATCAAGACAGTGCAATAAAATTATGTTTTAAAAATATTGTATTCAAATGAGATAGGAAATAAAAACCAAAAATCATCATTTTTGGTTGTTTGTTTTCATTTCATTCGATTGAAAATAAAAAATCAAAAACAAACCATTCTGTTTCGGGGAGGAATAAAACCAAAACTAGAAAACTAAAAATGATACAAAACCGGGAGACTTTCTAGTTTTGCAAAGTGACCTGGGAAGGTCCGGTCACTCGACCTTTGCCAAGTCGCTTAAAGAATAGCGATTTTAGATACTCTGGATATGAAAAAGCGTAAACTTTCTCTCCAGTCAAAGCTGTCACGTAAAGTGAATTTGGTTGAAATGATGATGAAATGGATAACGATGTTGAATGCATAATAATAGTCCTCTAAGTAAACAGTTGTGGTTCTGAGGACAAAGGTGTGGCAAAACAGTGATTTAGAAACACAAAAGTTGTCAAATACTTGCATCAACAGAGCACAAGAAGAATGCAAATAACAACGACACTAACGAAAATGAAAGCATGATCAGGTGTTAGAATTTGCACCACGTCGTCAATGATTACCCGCTAAACAAAACCATCCTATTCCAAGATCTATGATAGATTACAACATTTATTATCTTTAAACAAGTCAACAAAACATAGCTATAAGAGTCGATAGATTATAGTTGACTGGTCCAAACCTCGAATATTAATACGGTTGTTTAATGAAGAAAATGAAGATAATCATTATCATCATCATCAGTTTGTGGTCGCCTAAAACCAAAACCAACGAACCAATCTGTGTGCTTCTTAAACAACCAATTGTCTAAACGACGAGTCTATCAATACTCTAAACTGAGTCTATCAAAGATCAATATTCATCAGTGTCAACAAGAATGCCAGTTATGGTTGTTTCGTTTTAATTAGCTATTCTCTGCATAATGTAGTAATTATCCGTCGCCTGATTTAAATCGTGGATAATCACATCTTAACCGTGGGTAGCAACTTCGTCTTTATTTCATTGTTCAGTAATCCATGTGAGATCGATATAACAGAACTAGAAAAGATTACTGTTTTCAGTTCATGTTTCGATCGTTAGTGAAATTTCTTAATCCAAGAATGTAGCTGTAGAGAGTGGACGGTGGTGGCAAAAACCAGCAACTTGCTACTCATGAACAAAAATCATGTCTCTCGATGAAAGCAACCGCTAAAATTTCCTATGCATATGGTGTGGCCTCTATGATCCCAACTTGCTTGCATTTATGTGGCAGCCATTTACCACATGTTTTATGCTACATCTCTTTCCATTTTTCTCGTGGTCAATGTATGCTCATCACTTTCCAATAAGAGTTCTTGAACAGGTGAAATGAAAATGAGAGTTTTGAGATTATGTTAAGAACTCTTAGGGAGTAGATTAAGGTTGACATTAGGCTCTAACTATGGCTATGCCCTGTCTGATTCACTTATGTCTATGAACGTCTCAAAACATTCGTGAAGTAACTATGTTGTGACTTTGCTGTTGATCACTAGAAGTCATCTATGGTTATGTTGTCTTATCTCGAGTTAACGATGTGTTTTCGGGTCAGAGGAGTAATACTCGGTTTACTGTTCGTGGCAAGATCGACTCTTTCTGGTAACTTTCCGTTTACTGTTCTTGGCTATATTTACTGTTCTTCTTGCTTTTAGTTTTGTATTTACCAGGTTAGCAAGTCAGATGATATCAGCCTGATGCTTTGCAAGTATTTACAGTTGTGCCGAAAGATAAGTTTAGTGGTTTGTCTGATTTTGCTCTACATTTCTGCTCTACTGTCTTACCTCTGATAATGAATGGCAATTTGCTCGACACATTATAAACTTTTCTCGACGTAGGCAATAGGGTTTACTCTTTCTTAAACATAGACTTTGCATCGTCAAGTTGGCTTACCCTACCTAATCTTTGAACTTAGATACTAGAGAGTGGGGAGAAGGGGTTCTTTACTCTGTTCTTACAAATACACTTTCGTCACCTTGAAAGGTTGCGCCATCTTCTAATATCTAGATGACCAAATGTCTATGTTTGTTTGGGCGACTACATGTATACATTTGAATTGCTGAAGTGTTTAGTGGAGAATAAAACTATCAATAACATATCAAACTTTAGTTGGCTGATTAGAAAATTTCATGTCAAAACCATCAAAATATCTCTTTTATTTTCTATTGTATCACCGTCATTTCTGTGATATTTTTTTTTTTATCTTGTTTTTCTTTCTAGTCTCGTATTCGTCAATGACACACGGGAAAAAGCATGAACAATCAATAATAGGTGTGTGTGTTGTCTGTCTCCCTTTGGCCTTCTGGGGACGGAACGAGTATATATGTTACAATGTCGCTCGAGAAATATGATAGGTGTCGAACCCATGATTTCATAGTTAGAAAAGAAACGATTTAATTATTATTGAGATAATTTTTCTTAACCCTAATGGAATATGACTGATTGAGCTAATTAACCCATTGAAAGATCCGCATCCAATTAAGAAAAAGATTCGAAGACTTCAGTTAAGAAGCAATGCAATTTGGTTGGCGTGTTTAAGATTTCAATTGATTACTCAGCAAAGTTCTCTAACAAACTGCGAAAGGCTATGGTTTGTATGCCCCTAGTACTCAGTAGTATGGTACTGCGAATTAATTCGAGGATTATGTGGGATTCATATCTCTGAGGACTTGGACTAGCCTTCCACTCTTCCATTAGTAGTTCACATCGTTTTATCAAGGTCATAACTCACGAATTGGGAACTAGTTGATCATATCTCGAACGCTTGGACTAGCCAGTCCTTTACTGGTTGAGCAGGCCGTTATGTTGTGGTAACAAATGGTGAAAGTTAGTTAATCATGAGATTAGCTGGTAGGCTCATTAGTAAATAAACTTCGAGGGGAGTGATTGTTAGTAACATCGATAAAGATTATGTCACTAGATGAGATTACATAATTAAGAAATAATTGTTAGTAACATCACAAAAAAGATTGTGTCATTAGATGAGATTAGATAATTATGAAGCGAACAGCGAACCACCTCTTTATGACAAAAGATCTTTTTATCTCTAAGGCAACGCTTTTCAACTCTGAAACAACAAATGTCATATTTTTACAACTTATGCGACTTTGTTCTTGTGAAAGAACTACCTGCTCTCAAGTCGCAACTCATATCTCAATGTTTTTACAAAGATTGTGCACAACAGAGACAATTGGAAAATCCCAGTTTTCCAAAACTACCCCTGTTCAGCTGGCTCAATTACCCTTTCGCCACCCCTCTCCGATTCAAATTCATCTCCATCCAAATCCCTTCGAACCCTATTCAATTCCTCCCAATCATCGCCGCTCCGCCACCGCCGACGGCAGCAAAATCCCGATAAGTGCCGCCGCATATCCCCGCCATGTAACTCCTAACCTCCTTCCTTATCATCCCCTGCATCGCTGCCAAAAACTCCTCACTCATCTCAAATTTCACCGGAATAGTCGCCGCCGTCATCATCGCCGGAGCACAATCAGCGACCTTCGTCTCCACGATCTCCGTCTCCGAACACGGCTGATCGTGTCTCGGAAGACATAGACATAGACACAGATCCAGATCAGCCTCGGCCTGAACCGGACCGGTCTTGATCTCCACCGGTCGAACGGTCGTCGACTCACTGACGTCAGATCTCGACTGACTCGTCTTGCTCGTGGCCCTCTTCACCAACCTCTCCAGTTTCTCATCATCATGGCTGCAGGCACTCGAGCAATACTTTCTCTTAAGAGTCGATTTCCAGTAGTTCTTGATGGCATTATCAGTCCTCCCGCACAACATCCTCGCGATCGTGGCCCGCTTGTTCCGGAACCTCGCGTGGGCCCGGAGACTCGTCTCGTCCTCGTGAAGGCCCGGTGCTCGACCTGTGGGGACAGCTGGTTGCACCACCGGATACGTCAGGACTTGCCTGATCGGCCCTTTTGATTTCCAAAAATTGATCAAAATAATTTGAAAGTTTGATTTTTATATAACACGAATATATAAAGATTAATCAGACAGTACTCAAGTTTTATTTTCTCATAAAAAAATGAACGGGCTTATCAGGATCCAGTTTCGTGGCCCGTAGGCCCTTATCAGACCCAGCCTCTTCGGGTGTCCACGAGCCCTTTTATCCGGTCCGGCCCATTATCGGCATTATGAGGTACGTTATTGTGCCCGTGTGTGTGGATTGATGATAGTTTGATTCTGAGAGGGATTGTTTTTTTGGTGCTGGTGTGAGGAGTTGAGAGTGGGAGGGGAAAATGGGAGAGGGGGGATTTATAGGGGGAAATGGATGACCGGCTGAGCCGGTAGTCGATGAAAGAGGAGACGGTTGGGAGGATGACCGGCAGTATTGGTTGTATGGGATACAGCTGTGAGAGTTGAGCACGCATTCATATCCTGCCTGCTTTTAATTTTCCCGATTTTTCTGTTTTTGGAAGAGAGGGATGGTGAATGGACAGAATGGCCATCTATCTATATGGAGTAGTCCTACATAGGCCATTTTTTTTTTTATCGATGGGATTTCGATAATTGTTGAAATAACGTAAGGTCGTTATAAAAATGAACACATTAAATATATTAGTTTTCGAATTATTGTATGAAAAGGATTATTATTAGCATTTGTCTTTCGAATCATCAAAAATTTTATACTCATGTTTGGCTATGCTAAGGATACAATTGGAATTCGGTTCGTTATAAATAAAAGATGAGTTTTTTATTATAAATTGATCGATACGATATTTTATATATGTATTTTGAATTTTTATTAAATTTGATGAAAAATAATATTTTTTTGGTGATAGTGTGGTTTATTGTAACAATTGAAAGAGAAGATAATGGATGTATTGTAATTGATATTGATTGATTTTGTATTTTTTATATAAAAATTCTTCAAATAAGATATGTTGTAATTATTATGAGATATCAAAAAATAAGTATTGTATTTATTATTAAACAAAATGAATATTTATAAGGGTTATAATATTTTTTATTTTTTTGTGCTCGATGAACAATACCTTAGATTTCTTTAAAACTCGTGTAGAGTGGATTCAATTTCAAATATTAGATTCTCAAAAACCCAAGCTAAATCTTAGGATAGAATAAAGTATGTATGTGTAATTGCACGTATGAATATGTAAATAGAAGTTTCAAGGAAAGATAACCGGAAGGTCCACTGGAGTTTACGAGTGTTAAATATCTTTCTGACGACCATTATCGTTTAGTCCTGTGTTTAAACTATATAGTAGAAGAGATATATACGTTGCACATTACATTAGGTACCAAGAAACAGCGATAGAAATTTCTCTCGATTTTTGGGAGGGGGTGACCAAGCTAGCTAGCTATATGTGTAGCAAAGACAAATCGTCTAAAAGAGTAGCAACCTCGATCGCAAGGATACATAACGCAACTTGTATGATAAAATGTGAATTCATAGAAATTAGTCGAATGCGTAACGTGTAAATTGTTTGGTACATTGCAAAATTTGATTTGAGTATTAACCGGAATATAAAGATATGGTTAGGCATCGTTGAAAAAATCCGTCAAATGGTGGATAAAATTATGGACTATGTTCAGTTTACCCATTATAGATGCATGTGTTACATTGATTATAGTTAAGTAGAATTTTCTCCTTGTGTGTTTTCCTTCGTCGCCTGTTTACTCTGTTGATCAAAGCCAGTTCCACTAGATAGGATGATGCAATTGGCTAAAAATCTAATGATATTTGTATGATAATCAAGACTTACAGAAAATCTTAATTAGTAGCTGAATAGCGAAAAAAAATATGAGTTGCTAATTAACGATACCGGCAAACTAGCTTACAATCGTAACGCTGATTGCTGGTTTTGCGATCTATACCGCTATACGTTCGTCTTAGTGGTTTATTGCAATAATATGTTAGTCAAAATTAGCGACTATTCGTGGAATAATTCCTTCTAAGAATGTAAACCAGGAGTGTGAACTTGGCTTCAAGTGTACTTTTAGCTTCAAACACATTTAACTAGACAAACATCTTTTTACTAAACACAACTGATTCAACATTGTCCTACTTAATGATATAATCATAAAAATAATTCAGATAATTTAATCAACTGCGATCCATAGAGTTTGACATAACGTTACATGTTTTCTATCTGTATTGCATTCGCAGAATTTCCGAGAATGTCGGACGTGTTACATGTTTTCTCTAACGCGTCAAGCTTTTGCATTCATTGTTTTTGTTGTTGGTAGTAAATCTTGACGTGTTTTCTATCTGCGCTGCGCAGCCATTATTTGCACTTTACTTGCAATATTTCAAGTCATTGTCACTGTGAAAAAACTTTGTTCTCCATCATCGCTTTCACATCACTTTCTTCATTGCGGGGATGAGGTTCAAGTTCATAATAGTACAAGAGATCAAACAATGTGTTCACCGTGATTATTGACTAGGATCAGTTGTATAATGTGTTGATTTTTGGTTAGTTCAATAATTCCTGATAACAGTCTCGGATGGTTGTTTTTGTCTAAATATAAACCATAACTTTTACAGGTAGGTTTAATGAGTTAAAACAAAAATTTCAAATATAACAAATTATTATGTATTGAACAAATAACTAACATCCTTTTTGAGCAGAGACAACCGACGAGTAAGCTCTGGGTTTATCACAAAGGGAATGTGTAAAATATGTGGGACCCATATAGTATTGGGATTTCAAGGGGTTAAAAGCTTTTTTATCCAGTCAACAAATTTTATATGTGTGCACTCGGCCGGGCCTATTATATGTGTGCACCCGGCCCAATAAATTTTATACTGTCTTGAGATATAGACTCGGCCCAACAACTCATGGGCTTCAAACATCTCCTTCTCCCCTCAACACCTCTCCAGTCTCCACTCACCACAATCCAGTCACTCACCATGTCTGAACCCCAAACCACCACCACCACTCACCCTCCCCTCCGCCGCCGAGTAATCGTCTGCGGCGGCGGAGTGATAGGAGTCTGCACATCATACTACCTCTGCAAATCCGGCGGCGCCGCGGTCACGCTCATCGAACAATCCTCGATCGCCTGCGCCGCCTCCGGCAAAGCCGGCGGGTTCCTCGCCCTCGACTGGTGCGACGGCGGGCCCCTCTCCTCCCTCGCTCGCTCCTCCTTCAATCTCCACCGTCAATTATCGGATGATCTCGACGGCCCAATATCGTACGGTTATCGTCCCCTCAATGCCCTCAGCTTCACAATCAGGGACTCTGATCATGGGCCGAGTAGGTCCACTGGACCGGGTGGATTTGGGCCTGGGTCTGATGTTCCGGGTTGGGTTAATGGGCCGGTGAGGGATGTGAAGTCCATCGGATCGGCCCAGACCACGGCCCAAGTGGATCCGTTTATGTTTACGAGGCGGGTGTTGAGGGAGGGGGTGGAGAAGTATGGGGTGGAGGTGGTGAAGGGGAGAGTGGTGAGTGTGGGGACAGCAAGTGAGGGGCACGTGGGAGTTGCGTTGGAGGGGGGTGGTGTGGTGGAGGGGGATGCGGTTGTGTTGGCTCTTGGGCCGTGGGCCGGAAAGTTGGGGGTTTTGGGCTCGGTGATGAGGGTTTATGGGATGAAGGCCCATAGCGTTGTGTTGCGGCCCAAGGAGGTGGGCAAGGGTGGGGGTGGGATCACGCCTCATGCGTTGTTCTTGAGTTATGTGGAGGAAAGGGGTGGGAAGGCGACTGATCCTGAGGTGTATCCCAGGCCTAATGGTATTTTCTTTTTCTTTTTCTGCATTTTACTCCTGTTGTTGCTTGTGTGCATGGAAACTGGTAGATTGTTGGGCCTAAAGGTTATGCTTGTTGGAGGTAAGGTGTTATGGTACTATCGTTTTAGACGTGCTTTGTGGGTTTGAACACACTGCAGTAGAAAAATATATGGAACCATTACTCTGTGTAATGGAAAAAGACTTGGTTTGTTTGTTGTTATTATATTCATACATACTAAACAATCTTGTTCATGCAATTGAATCAGAAAAGTTTCAGGTTTAGTTTAGCTTTTCTTTTTGGCAAGCACTTCAATGTATTGGCCTTGTAGTTGTTAAAAAAATTGTGAAGAACTAATGAGAGATGCATCAGCCTGGTTTACCACTTCTTTTTGGCGATGTTGGAGTCAGTACTGAACAATGTGGTATCGGCAAGTTGGAGTATGGGCTAGCTTTGTAAATCCTTGATATGTGGTATGGGAGGGTTGGATAGCAGGGTTTTTGTAAACTGGAATATCAGCTCTCAATCAGGAAGAGAATTCTGCTTTGAGCTATTGGTTCAGGTTGCACATGAACCACGAGCGCAAATTCTTGAACTGGAATATAGATTTCTAATCCAAGTTCTTCGATATTATATCTTGTTTCATCGAGTGTGTCATTGCTTAATGCAACTGGAAATAAAATTTGGGTAATTGTTAGAAGTTTAGGCCCTTGGCTCTATTGGAATGTTGAGTTCTGCATCGGAAGCTGATTGGGAATGTATATGTTCTTATTATCAGGGGAAGTTTACATATGTGGGGCGACAGCTGAGTGCGAGGTACCAGATGATCCGGAGCAAGTCACACCCAACCCAGATTCCATAAAGATCATAAAAAAGGTTGCTGGGAAAGTATCAAGTCATCTAGCCGAAGGAGAAGCAGAAGTGAAGGTAGAGCAGGCATGTATACTGCCATACACCGACGATGGTATCCCTGCCATAGGAGAGCTCCCTGGCATCAAAGGTTGCTATGTAGCAACGGGGCATAGTTGTTGGGGAATCTTGAATGCCCCTGCGACTGGAGCTGCCTTGGCCGAGCTTATTTTGGATGGTCACTCTAGTATCGTCGATCTCAGTCCTTTTAAACCAGCGAGGTTTCTCAAGTCCAAGAAGCGCTGAACAATAATTTGTATTTATGCTGAAATCTTTCTCATGTTTTGTTGTAAATTTTGTACCTTAAGCATGCTTCTCTTCTGTGTGTGAAAAATACTCTGTTTCATGACCATTTTAAATAATAAGGATTCATAATCATTATCTTGAGATTTCAGATTGATCATATGCTATGCTCTAAAGGTCGACTGGCTGGATGGTACTTTTGTGCGACCCGATGGCTTATGTGCGACCTCTGGCCCAAGCCTCCTATTTGTTGAGATTGATAGCCTTCAGATCACGGGTTCAAATCCCGCCTCCGCACTAGGCGGAGCAATTTTCTGGAGCAGTGACGTAAGGATTCAGACTATTATTGCGATTAAGGTTTATGGTTAGCTGTATCTCGGATGCTGGTCTTGTGTTAAATTGAATACGATGCCAGTTGATTCAGTGACAGGGTTGATTTACATAGTTCAACATTTCAAGAAATATACTTGCAACATGTGGAAGGTTTGAATAATGTTAAAATAATATTAAAATTATCAATTAATGCGATCTTATTTATCATTTAATCATAAAATTACCAATTGATTCCAAAATGATGTGGGATGCCCCATTTACCCTCCTATTAATATTTATAGATAACCCTAATTCATCTCCAACACATCAACCTTAAATCCCTCTGTGTTCCCCTCACGCCGCCGAGTTCCCTCCTCTTCTTGTTCGTCGTCGTCAACCACCGTCTCGGAATAACCAGCGCTGCGTCTCTCCCTGTTCCCAACGTTTCTTATCTTGTCTCACACGAAGACAAGTGTCGTTGATCGTGTTCACGTCGTCGTTGACCATACCGCACAACCTGCATCGTCCTGAAGTTATGTTGTCTCGTCGTACGTAATCAGGGACGACAACGAGAAGAGTTTGCGAGGTGTTGGGGAAGGAGCGACGAGATGACGACGGTGTTGGGATTTGGGGTTTCCAACAAGCTATTGTCGTTGGGATTTGAAGACAGTGCACTTAAGGACATGGTGCTATGCGTGGTTGAAGGATGGCTCATGTTTTGGCCATGGTGTTGTGTGTTGTGGTACTTGTGGTCATTTTCACGTTTTTGGAGACAATGCATTTGTTATGGCGACGATGCACTTGTGGTCAAATGGGGTGTTGAGGCTGATATACGATGGCACGGTGCACTTTTTATGGCGACAGTGTACTTGTGCGATTGGGTCGAGGACTATGGTGACGACTAAGCGCACTGTTTAGGATGATAGACGTACTGTTTGTTTCGACAACAGTCATGATGGTTGCGATGGTGGTGGCGGCGACGGTAACGACTGCGTACCAATGCCTTAGGATGATAGGATTAGGATTATGGTTTGGTTATAGTTATTGTAATTTGATTTCAAATAATACATTTCCTTTTTTATTTTAGGAAGGGCAACTTTGGATTTTTAAAAGTTATGTGATTACTTGGTAATTAAATAAATTGTATATGATCAAATGAAAAACAAGATTGGAAATTGACATCAAATGAGAATTCTCTTTAAAATAATTCGATTTTCTTTAAAAACTAATCAATAATATATAGATGATCCTTTAATTATGAACTTATTCATGCCAGAATTATACATTTTTTTTTACTATAGAGGCGTTATGTGCATATATTTTAAGTTTGATGAAAATCATGTGTCACGATTCAATACTTTAAGGGATTAAATGCCATTTTTTCTAAATTTTATACTCCCTTCGTCCCATGAAAATTGAGACATTTGTCTTACTTAGACGACCCATAAAAATTACAACGTCTGCTACTGTGATGAGGAATAACACCTCATACAACTATTATAATAAATCATATTTTTAATATTATTTAATATAAATTTAACACACGTAAATTTTGAAAGAACTATCAATAAGACATATAAAAGATTTTTTTTTATCAATCAGTGATCATCATAATTTATGTACTAACTTATGATCATAATTAAGATAACATAATATTCACTCATATCTACTAATATAAGATAAGATATTTTTCTCAAATCAAATTACAATTAAAATTTCTCATACATCTAACCCTAATC
This sequence comes from Drosera capensis, assembly GCA_001925005.1. NCBI lineage: Eukaryota > Viridiplantae > Streptophyta > Magnoliopsida > Caryophyllales > Droseraceae > Drosera > Drosera capensis. The sequence continues at coordinate 15,128 of LIEC01004337.1, read as the reverse complement.
TACTCTCTTCACAAACGTTATTATCGCTATAATCGACAATAGATCCCAACAGTATGTTCGAACCAATGCCATGCAAAACAAGATATTTCTAAAGATAGTACATCTGAACAGTGCACCCCGAATAATACATCCCAAAACTGACATTCTACAAGACAGAGCGTCCAACAGTAAATCCCGAATAATGCATCCAAAAATTGACATCAACAGTACGTTCGAACAGGAAACCCCCTGCTTCCACCCTCCTAACTGCTCTCAATCATTCGCGCTTGACTATAACCTCCTTGTACTCGAGACAGTGAGAAAAATATATCACAGTGCGCGCACCTTGAGAACCTCAAGAATATACAAGAGATCATCAATATAGACGTAAAGACTCATATATCGTCCAAAATCAAAATAGTCCGGGTTGACGCTGTTGACGCAGACGAGGTCGTATAAGAAAACTTTTGTAGTAAGGTGTGAAATAATATAAAGTCCTTTGATAGGCGGACTGATCGGTGTCAAAACTGTGCGCGAGGACGAGGTATTTGTCGTTGGAGGAGAATATGATGGTGGTGGATAGAGATATGACGTAGAGGAGGAAAATGAGAGGCGTAGATTATTAGAGTTTGATTTATTTAGGGATTAATTAATTAAAAGTAATTTTGATTGTGATTGAGTGATCAAAATCAAAATGGAAGGAGAATATTATATCTAGGGATATAAAAGATCGTTATATGAGATTGATTGTGTTTTAAAAAAAAGAAAAATATCAATTGATAATTAAAACCTTAGGAGTGATCTTTTGGTGTATAAGTTTGAAAAAAATGATCTTTTGATAAATAAAAAACATCATAAATTTTAATCAAATAAAATTACTACATCCGTCTCAATTTAATTATAACGTTTTTTGTCTGTCATAGGATTTTATATGTATGCTTATTTTATATGGAATTTGGTGAAAAAAGATTTTTTATTTTTCTAAGATAATGGGGTATAAATCAGATTTAGGAAAGAGAATGAGAGAAAATGAGTAAGGAGGTGGTAGGATAATTTGATTATAATAATTTAAATTCATTATCAAATTTATTTATCTATTTTTATATATGAAACTAATTTTGTCTTTCTTGATATCAAAGAAACCAAAATGTTGTTAATCCTATATTAATTGTAATACTATATATTTATGATTATATTTAACCTGATTAATATATAGGGACTCTTTATTTTTTCTTTCATTTATTCATCTATTTGATCTATAATGATATTTTTTTTTGTGCATATGTTCCATTGATGTACATATATAAAAAAAACACCAACTCATTATTTATCCTATTTATCATTTTAATCATGAATTAGTACACGAATTAAGATAATTCTAGGATAGAACTATTTTATTGTAAGAGTAAGTGAAATTCAAACCTGTGATCTATTTTTGTTTTATCAGTAACAAAGAATTTATTTTAAATATAATAAAACAAAAGTTTATATTTTTAGATATCAAAAATTTGATTTGTTTTGTTACCAAGTTAATAACAAATTATATTTATGATGAAAGATTTAATCTATTTTATTGTAATAATAATTTATTTTTTCTTGTATAATGTTAGAAGCCCATGATTTAATTCATTGTAACTTGAATAGGTTAGTCTAGAAATTAAGATAATCTTATGGTATAACTAATTCCTTAGAAAATTAAGTGAAATTAATTTGATTACTCTTTTTTTTTTTAAATTTGAAATGCATTAACTAATGATCATGTTCTGTTTTACCTTATAATAAAAATAAAAGAAAAATAATTATTATTTAGGTTTGAAAAATATTAAAATTGATTATGATAATGTTGAGGATTATTGGATGATATTTGTTCTTATTTTACTAAGTATATATATAATATTTAATATAAAATTATCCAAAGTGTGAATTATATAATTGAAAAAATTACAAAATTATATAAAATTACTTTAAAAGATTAAAAAAATTATTTTATTTCATTCAAAAATCAGGTTAAGGATTTATAAAAAAAATTACTGTACTTATATTGATGTTAATAAAATAATATTATAATTAAAATAAAATAAAGAGAATATAATTTTTCATTCGATGATGATGACTATGGGGCTTACGAGGGGGCGGGGGGCGGCGGGACGTCCTCTTCTTTTGGATTTCACCGGGACGACTCCGCAATTCGATGCATTTGCATTGACCTTTAAACTTTCAAGTAGACCTGTATTCTTTAATGGCAGCTTTCAATTTCACTGCCTTTCATTGCAAGTCTTTGCTTCTCCCAAGTCCCAACCACGTGAAATGGCGGATAAGTTGAATGAATCCTAAAATTTCACAAGGAAAGGAAACATAATGAATCATCTACCAATTTTCTTTGTCTAGATGAATTTTACTGATGAGGTCTGAAATGATCAGTTTCTATCAACTTAGATATGAGTTTAATTCATACATATATCTGTTATAGATTTTGAGCTATTTGATGTGGCGACATTTGCGAGCGATGGAGATTGGTTACTTAGCAAAGTGAGAATCTTGACCTTGTTCTCCATCGTTGATTCGTCTTTTTGAGTAAAGAGCGAGAATATATGGACTCCAGTGATGTTGTTAAAGCTTTAGAGAAAGGGATCCATGTAACAAAAGGGATGTAGCTTTTTGCCTTGTCCCTTTGGCTTTTCCTTTTTGTTTATTGCAATACAACCACAAAAGGATGGCTAGAGGAGTAAAGGAAGCTTTTTAATCATTATATTCGAAAGGGTATAAATGCCAAGGAGAGAGTTGGCACTTTATTTTATTGGTAGTTAATCATACTCTAAAGCATACCAGTTTAGTTTATTACAGCAAAATGAGTGTATTATAGTACTATGATTAGTTACGGTAAATGTAGTTTTGGGAGTATGACAAGCTCTGCGAAGCAAATGTACGGGATCACACTAGTGGAGATATTCACCAACTCATTATGATAATTGGAGACTAATGTGGATTTGGTGAGCAATGATAATAATCTTCCAAATCAAGAAGACACAAGTTGGAGTAGGCAGTATCTGTATCTGTATCTGATGTGTTACAAAGGGGTTAAAGCCGAAGTGGGAAATTCGTGGTCCTATAAGCAAAGCTGTGAAGTTAAATCATTGTGGTCGAGCAACATCTAGGTCTCGACTCCCTTTTTGCTGATCTTACACCTGCGTGAAGTAGTTCATGTTTCAGATAAACTTTTGTTTCAAAACAACCATTAGACAGATGATTAGTTGAAAGATGTGTTTACATCAGGATTTTGTTATGATTGTCGAGTGTTTGGACCAGATGACACGGGCAACTGGACACGGGCAACTACCAGTTGCCCTTCCCCTGAACGTGTTCTACAGTCGAATTTGCATATCTCCTGCACGAAGTTCGTGATCTACGAAACTTCTCACAGATTAAACTTCTGGAAGATACAGTAAGATGCTGACTTGTTTTCCTGGTAGAAGAATGAAGCTGTAAGATAAATTTTAATTGCCCATTGTTTTATTTTTACACAAATGATAATAGGATAATATGAAGGTACAAATTGCATAGATTCGATTTGCTGGAGTTTTCGATACAATGCTGAATCTTAATTGTGCATCAATTTTTGGAAAATTTTACCAGGCTGGAATGTCCTGATCTTGCCATACTCGGAGCCTTGCACATTTACTACTACAAGAGCAGAGAACTACGTTCGCTTGCCATGGAAGCAGAGCATTGAAAGGAATCTGGTAAGTTTATATCTAAAATTATTAACTTCATCATTGGCTGCTTCACGCACTCGTCCAATTATTTTCTCAGCATTAACTGCTACTACTATATGCTACTTGTGGTTTTTGCTATAGATTTACACAGGAGGACGCTTACTCTTGAGTTGCAGCAGCTTGTTGGCTGTAATATCAACTATCCTTTCTTCCTTTTTACTTTGAAAAAGGATAAATTGATATTTTCTTCGTCTCATAAAAATTACAATAATTTAATTGTATACATGTATCAAGGTGAATTAATATCCGTCTCGCGGGTTGATCAAATAATATTTTTTTTTAAATTTTTGTGAAACATTATGATATTTTTTTGTTGTATAATATAACCTGTATTAAAAAATTTTCATTTTTATCCTAATCAAATACATGTTGAATAGTATCAAAAGTTAAACTTATTGCATTTGTCATGAGATGGAGAAAATACATTTTTAGTTTTCATGGGGATAAATTCAATAAGAATTGATTCAACAATAAACAATTTTCTTTATAATCTTGTAATTAACCCCTCGATATTTTTTTAGGGTATCAAAAGACAATGTCTCTTGTTGTGTTATAACGAAGACCTCGAAGGCCTGACCGTTTACATCTTGTCCACCTCATATTTATACTTGACCGGATCATATGACTTTTGTGTTTGCAAGAGGATCAATAGGTTATTATAGCAGCTAATTATAGCTTGTCAAAACAACAAACATTATTCCATTCACAGCCTTTTGGAATCTGCACGAATAGGTTATTTTTTGTACGTAAGCAAAGTTTTCAATGTTCAAAGGGAAGTGCAAGGTATGGTGGCACTGGTAGAGTAAACTCCTCACTCACTCACAGACATCTTCGTTTATAAAAAAGCTGCTTTAGTTTGCTAAGTCCCCAATGTAACCTTTCATTTACTAGTGGTATATTTTTGCTCACCAAACAATAGACTAAAGTCTCTGTGCCTATCAATATAATCTTTTGATCATATAATAAATTACTCCTAGTTAAATATTCAGCATCTAATTAACTACCAGTAAAAAGTACAGGAGGTGATTACTATTAGTAATAATCCTCCTTAACATATGCTGACAGCCAGCATCAGTCTCAGCTTAGCTGACCTTAATCAGGCATCTGCCCTTAACTCCATCTGGGTGTCTCATTCTGCTTTCATAAGAAACCAAAGCTTTTCATCCTTTCTCGTATTATTCTGTTCCATGCATGAGAACAAGTTGTATAAGTCCTCTAAACATATAAAGAATTCCGGAGTATAATACGTGAAGATTCTTTATGTTAGCATTATACAAGTGGAATCCTTGGATGATGCTGTTTTATGGACTTTCATTACTGGGTCATTGTATTTGTTGAACGAAACCATTGAGCTATGCTGTAGTGAGAACAACAGGATGTTACTCCGGATAGTTATTCTATATAATCTTATTACCTAGCGTTTCTATTTCCGTGACTTACCGAATCTCTTACATCATTCTTCTATACGCATATCAAGAAAGAGTCATGAAGTTCTCATGTTAGCCTAACAATTACATCAAATTTTAATCGCTAAGCCAAAATATGATGTAATAACGGTGGCGGCGGCGCTGACATGAGAATCTCAAGACCTCCTTAAACTAACTTTAAACTTTCATTATATTATGTACCATGAGTACCGTCGATACATTCTCTAAACTCTCAAATCAGCCTCTCAATGCACAACCTTGGAAACAAAAAAACCCAAAATAGAATTTCAAAGAAGTACTGTAGCAATAATTTCATCAAAAGTTCCAGTTGCCCCCACATCATCTGCTGGGGGACTCCCAAATATTAAATTTCACCTGCACAGTCCTATCATTTACAACCAATTTTCATTGGCAAAACCAACAAGCAGCACTTCCCCTTCTGCTTTGCTGCATTTTCAGCATCCTCAAATCTCTGCCTCATTTCAACACTTTCACATGTTTATCTACTAGACTCCATTAATGGATCTCACACTTCTATGATACCAACACACAATGAGGCATCAACATATCAACTCCTTGATCACACAATGAAGAAAAATAACTCCAATCCAGGAAATCTTTGTCCTCATCCTCGGTTTCTTCATTCATCAGCGTTTGTTATATTGTTCGTACTTGTTATTATTCATGTTTGCGGCCTTTGTCACGGGCTAACTCCCGACGGGATATTGTTATTGTCGTTCAAGTACTCGATCATCAGTGATCCATTGTCAGCGTTGGCTAACTGGAATATCTACGATGAGACGCCGTGCTTTTGGCACGGGATCACCTGCGGCGGTGCAAATAACGGGTCTGTTGCAGAACCAGCAACGAGTGTCCCGTGTGAGGTGACGGGGATCGCCTTGCCGAATTCCGAGCTCGTTGGATCGATCCCATGGGATCTGGGATTGACCCAGCACCTCCAGGTCCTAGACTTGTCCAACAACTCCATCAACGGCACCATCCCGGATACCATCTTGAACGCCAGCGAGCTCCGTGTGCTCGACTTGTCCCACAACATGATCTCCGGTGAGCTGCCCGAGCTCGTCGGGGGTCTGATCAGCATTCAGAGTCTCGACCTTTCTGAGAACGCATTGGTGGGAAACCTTCCCGGAAACCTGACCTCTCTCCCCAACCTGACCGTCATCTCGTTGAGGAACAACTTATTCTCCGGTCCGCTTCCGGGCGGGTTCGATTATGTTCGTGTTCTCGATCTCTCCTCGAATCTGTTCAACGGGTCATTGCCTGGGAACTTCAGGGGTGAAGATTTGAAATACTTCAACATTTCCTACAATAAGCTCTCCGGTGATATTCCGGCGAGATTTGGAGCCAAAATCCCGGCCAACGCGACACTGGATTTCTCGTTCAATAACCTCACCGGGGAGATTCCGGACTCCCCGGTGTTTGTAAACCAGCAGAGGGATTCCTTCTCCGGCAACCCTGATCTTTGCGGGGGACCGTCGGGGATCCCCTGCCCGATTCCGTCGAATCCGGCGACTCAGCCTAACTCAACTCAGCAGCCGACATCAGCTCCTGCGATCGCCGCCATTCCCAATGTGTTCAACTCCGCCCCACCAGGGACAATTCCGTCTGGATCGAAATCAAAAAGCGGTCTCAAGACGAGCACGATCATTGCGATTGTTGGTGGAGACGTCGCCGGAATCGCAATCTTAGCTCTGATTTTCTTATTAATCTATAAAGCAAGACAGAAAAGGAAAAATGCGGTTTCTGGTGTGCTGGCGGCGAGGGACGACTCGTCGGTTTTTTCAGCCACCTCTTCGTCATCGGAGACTAAAGGGATAACCAAATGGTCATGTCTGAGAAAACACCCACGCGGGGGCGGAGGTGAAGAAGACGAGGGGACGTCGTCATTCGCTGAAGGGAGCTCCGGCAGGGCGATGAAACAGTCGGCCGTGGCGGCTGTAGGGACGGGGACGTTAGTCACGGTGGACGGAGGGAAGGAGCTGGAGGCGGAGACGCTGTTGAGGGCGTCGGCGTATATTTTAGGTGCGAGCGGGTCGAGCATAATGTACAAGGCGGTGCTGGAGGATGGGACGGCGTTGGCGGTCAGGAGGGTGGGGGACAGAGGGATCGAGAAGGTGAAAGAGTTCGAGACACAAGTAAGATGGTTAGCGAAGTTTGCGCACCCTAATGTGGTTAGGGTGCGTGGGTTTTATTGGGGCACGGACGAGAAGCTCGTTATCTATGAGTTTGTTGCCAATGGCAACCTCGCCAATGCAAGATTCAGTGAGCATTCTTCTTTCTTGTTTGATCTGTTTCATTGTTTTGCTTGATGTCATTGTTTGCGGCACATATTAGTGAGTTTGTGTATGGATTTGCTAGGGTCCGCGCGGTGGCATCTAGGGGTAGTTTGGGGATTTCATGGGGATGGACTGGGGAGTAGTTGTAGATTGGGGGTTGGGTTGAATGCAGTGGGGGAGTCAACTGTCTTTGGCTAAGGTGACTTTCATGTCTTTTTCACTCTTGGCTAGTCCTTCGATAGGATCATTTCTGATGTAGGAGTATAATGCATTTCTATCTGTATAATCTTTAATAAGGTCGGGTCAACAATGATAAAACGGCGGAATCAAAGTAAAAAAGATTCGGGATTGAAACGATACTACTTGCTCGTAGATCAAGACTATATCGACGTCTGATAGACGTAGATCGAGTCTATTGTTTACTGTCCGTTAACGGTCAAGTGCTAATCCATTCCATTTGTTCTTGAAGTATTACGTTCTGAAGAATTTGAGCATGATGCATCAGAGAGCCAATCGCGGTAAACTCGTGCACTATTTATCGAAAAATTGATGGATGTGTTTTTCTTTTTTCAAGACTAGCATAGATCAATGAAATTGATGCCTGGAAGCAAAATATGCTAAGTAGATCAATACCTAGCTATCAATTCTGTATTGTAAATGCCATGTGCTGGACAATACATGCCCTCTTATTCTTGCATTGATTCTACTTTCCACAGTTGGTCTCGGATCATGCTAGCTTCAAATAATTCCATGTGCACGTTACTAATTAGTATAAGGATCACGATGAAGGATATGTATGTTTCTTTCTCAGGGAAAGCCGGCTCCTCGCCGTGTCACATGCCATGGGAGGTAAGGCTCAAGATCGCGAAAGGAGTGGCTCGTGGTCTCGCCTACCTGCACGAGAAGAAACAGGTCCACGGGAACCTGAAACCGAGCAACATTCTCTTGGACGAGGACATGGAGGCCAAGCTCGGAGACTTTGGCATCGAGAGGCTCATGTCGGGCGAGGGTGGGTACAGGGCAGGTGGATCCATGCGACATTTCGGGAGCATGAGGTCTACTGCTTCACGGGATAGTTTCCAAGAGCTCGGGGCTACTCCGAGCCCTAGTCCCAGCTCGATGATGAGTTGTGTCTCGCCTTATCAACCACCGGAGTCGCTTAGGAGCCTGAAACCGAATGCCAAGTGGGACGTGTACTCATATGGGGTCGTGTTGCTTGAGTTGTTGACGGGCAAAGTCATGTCCGCTGATGACTTAGGACACGGTATGACAGGGTTGTCACTAGACGACAAGGCTCGGATACTCAGGATGGCTGATGTGGCCATCCGGGCTGACTTGGAGGGCGAGGAGGATGCTTTGTTGGCATTGTTAAAGCTCGGATACAGTTGTGCTTCTCCAGCTCCTCAAAAGCGACCATCGATGAAAGAAGTGCTGCAATGTATCGAGAAATTGCCTTCTTCTTCTTCCTCGGCGTACTACTATGGCCCCTAAACGTTTGGCAGCTCAGTTTTCTTCTTAATTTTTCGAGTGAGAGTCGTCATAATTATTCAAATTGTTCTGATCACAGTCTCTACTCAAGGATCATCAGTGTTCATCCATTCAGTTGGTACATATGATCATTCAAAATAAGCTTTGAATAAGCTCATTGACACGTGTTCGTTTTCCTCCCTATCTTCAGCGTAGCCTTCATAATGTTTATTGCTGTGGTTAGCATTATGGATCGGAGCATAACACTCGCATTGGAATATTTTCACCAGCATCACGAAAAATGTTGTGTTTCATGAAACTGTTATATATCCACCTAGGGGTAAAATATACTTGAAAAAATGAAACTATGGTACATAAAAACAAAAACAGATCGACATAATCCGACAAGTGCAGCATATGGAGACGGGAGATTCATCCCGTCTTCTAACTAAAAAAAGATTGTTTCATGATGACTTCTCATTAAAGAAGAAGATTGTTTGTCACGAAACGTGAACCAATGAACTTGCTGGCTAGTTACCCAATACAGCCAAGAAGCCCAAGCTCTAGGACCAAAGCCCGTCTTCCACAACCCGCTCACAGATCACGCCCCAGATAGCGATAAATTCAAACCCCAAAACTCACCGTCGTAATTTCATCTCCGAAAAACAACAAAACTCATCCCGCTTCACTTCCCATTTCAAATCAAACCCTCATTTTGTCTCTCTCCATCTCCCCTTCCCTTTCTCTCTCTAAAAACCCACAAAGTGACGAACATCGGGATGATGGACTCGGCGTACTTCGTCGGCAGATCGGAGATCCTTGCTTGGATCAACTCCACTCTCCACCTCTCCCTCTCCAAGATCGAGGAGGTTCGATTCGATTGCATTTCGATTCTATTCCATTTGCTGTTGATTTTTGGGAAATTTGGGGATATGTGTGGGAATGACTTTGTTTATGTGGATTTTTTGGGGATAGGCGTGTTCGGGGGCGGTGCAGTGTCAGTTGATGGACGTGGTGCATCAGGGTGTGGTGCCGATGCACAAGGTGAATTTTGATGCCAAGAGCGAGTACGATATGATCCAGAACTATAAGGTCCTCCAGGATGTCTTCAACAAGCTGAAAATCAACAAGGTTTCAATTCGTGTCTTTTGAGAATGTTTGTGCTTATGGATTAAAGTTTCGGTGATGATTAGTGCGGTGATGGTTTTTGTTTAGGGTTTGGAGTGATTTGTGTGTGCTTGTTGTTGTAGTTAGAATCTTGAGGTGAACAAGCTTATCAAGGGAAGGCCGTTGGATAATCTCGAGTTTCTTCAGTGGATGAAGAGATATTGTGACTCAATCAACCACGGCGTTGTGCACAAGTATGCCATATTAAAGTGCTTGTAGAACATGATTCTTTTTTCCTTTTTTTCCTGTAGCCCTTGATTGTTACAGGATCAACAAGATTTTTAACTTGCTTGTTTGACAGTGAAAACTTATTTTCTGTTATAGCATGACTCTCTTGTGATTTGTGAACTTAATGTGAAAGTTAACGGGATTGAGTATGAAATTCATTTCTCCATTGAGTATCAGATGGCTAGAGAGTAGAGACTTTATGTTGGCTTCATTCTGTGATGCTTCTGCTAAAATTTGGTCTTCTGCAACATTGATATACATGAGCGAACGCCCAACTGTGTTTGATTACTAGTCATCTTTTTCATCTATTTGATTTATGTGAAGGGACCTATGGTGCCTAACTGGTTTTGGATTCAAACTTATTTCCCCTAGAATGAAATGCCTGTATGAATATTTAATGAAGTTGAGTTCTATTGCTTTCTTAGTTACAATCCTATAGAAAGGAGAGAGGCTTGCAAAGGTTCAAAAGAAGCAGGCAGGAAAGCAGCAATGCCCCAAACTTCAACCAAGCTTTCAGCTGCTGGAGCAGCCAAAGGTCATGCTTCTCAGAACTCCTGAAAGAATGAGGCGATCAATGGGCAAACCACAAATCAAGCACCTAAAGCTGCTAAAACTATGCCTACTGGAGGAGTTGGATATGACGAGCAGGTTGTTTGAAAAGAGCTTATTAACCTTGTTTCAGGACCGTCCGGTGTGTAGAGTTTGATAGTTCGTATTATGATTTAAGCCTTAGAATCTCATGTTTTGAAGCTGTTATTATTTTATTTTTTGTCCCTTTTGCAGATCACAGAGCTGAAGCTGTCAATAGATGGTCTTGAGAAAGAGCGGGATTTCTACTTGGCAAAGCTGAGAGACATTGAGATATTGTGCCAGAGTCCAGAGATTGAACACCTGCCCGTATGTAGGATTTGCTATCAAGTTGTTTGAATCTGCAAAGTTATCGGTTATCACATACAAGTGCCATGCCGTGAATAATTTATGAACATTTTTGCAGGTTGTTGAAGCGATAAAAAAGGTTCTTTATTGGACGGATAATGATTCTTCTGCCATTGATGAAGCTCTAGCATTAGTGTCCCAACACCATAGGCAAGCAGAGCCATAAGATCCAACTTCTGATGACTTTGAGGAAACTTTGCAGCTTGAGACTCACAAGAGAAAGACCATGAACAATTTCGATGTCGATGTTGCAGCAAGTATAACCTTTTCCCCAAGGCAAAGGCTCTCCGATGTGTCCGATGTCCATTCTAGTGGATCTCCACTCCACTGATGGTCTCTGAAATTCTAGACATGTCGTTCATTGCATCACATTTAGAAGTTGAAATGGTTGGGTCTTCATGGCTGATGGTATCCAAGTCACTTTGATATCACCTGTCGCGTACCTTCCATTTCTTCATGGAAATATCCCAGTCGACCAAACTTCAATTTTGCAATGTCTCTAGTTTCTATAAGTAGCTATGATATATGTGACTCGTCGAAGTGCATATGTGTAGCATTTTATGCTTTTTCTACTCCATAAAATTTTGTGGATTCCATCACCTATATTTTATCATGCAGAGGTTTTTATTCGTTAGATTGTGGGATGCCGTTTTTGTGCTTTGGAGTCTGAGTTTGTTTTACAGCATTCAGTATTCCCTGCCTAGGTCCATCTTGCAGCAAAGCTGCTACTGTCTCTTTCCCTTTTATTTCTCTTGCAGCATTCAGTATTCGGCCATGGTTTGTTTCGCGTTGAGCCTGATACCAAATGCTGCCGATAGAGATAGAAGTGTAATGCTGGTACCTACTATAGCAGAGACGCTCCACGATTCACAATGAAATGACCAGGTTGTGTTCAAGTGAGTCAAGGTTCCTTATGGCTGAACACAGGCCTAGGCCAATCTCGACAAAAATGATGTATTAATAATGTTTTAGGAGATATATTTGAGTTATCTAAAGATAATCTAGACTTAAATATATCAATTATTTTATCATATTTTAATAAAAAAAGAAATTTATTACTAACGACACAAAAAAAAAAGCAACAACATATTTGCAAGATTGTCTCTCGAACAGAATCAAATCAGGCTTTGTAACCCAAACCTTACAGGACATGGCATCCCGTGAAATATTAGACCGTTGCAGGAAAACATGTTGCTCGTTTCCTTCTCGTCGCCACTCGATTAATCCCCAAATCTCATGACCGTTGGAGAAACCCTAATCGCCAACGAGCTGGATCTCCGATCCCACCAGCGACGATTGAATCCGTTCGATCATCTTCGTCTCCCACCAGGGACCAGGGGTGAAACCCTAGCGCCGCTGCCTTGATCGCAGCAACCGGGGGTGATTCCCTGTCGTCGGCGATAGGATCGATGATCGCTTGCCACTGGGGGTGAAACCCTAGTGTTGGGGCAGGGATCGTAGGTCGCGGCGACCGGTGGTGATTCCTCGACGCCGATGATCGGATCGAAGATCGCAGCGCCCTGAAGGGGTCAAACCCTAGGGTTTGGAGTTGGGATCGGAGATTGAAAGAGAGATGGGATCCGAATGATCGTGTTCTTCGTTTCGCTGCGAATGATTGGGGGTGATTCCCTGGTTCGTGTGGGAATTGGAGATCTACGATGATTCGGATTTGGTTATCTTCGTCTTGAGGCGAACGGGGTGATACCCTAGCATCGCCTTTGAGATTGAAGATTGCAGAAACAATTGATCAAAACCCTTTCGAGCGAATGGAGGTGATACCCTCGGATCGTCTGGGTCAGCTCGAAGATCCGAGTTAAATAGTTGGATTGGGGTCTCAGTCGTCTCTAGCAAACACGTGGTTCCCTGTATTGTTATGGGAAGGGAGATCGCGACAATGATCATTCAAATGTGATCTTCTTTGTCTCCTGGCGAATAAGGGTGATTCCCTTACCCTGCCTTGGAGATTGAAGATTGCAGAAACAATCACTCAAAACCCTTTTGTGGCTCACAGTGGTGATACCCTTGCGTTGCGATGGGGATTTCCTTGGTGTTCCCACAAATGGGGTGATTCCCTGTTATTGCGATGGGAATCGGAGATCATGGCAATAATCATTCAAATGGGATCTTCTATGTATCCTGGCGGACAGGGGTGATACCCTAGCTTCGTCTTGGTGATTGAAGATCGCAGAACCACTCAAATCCTTTTCAGGCGAACGGGGATGGTAACCTAGCATCGTGACTGGAAATGGATCTTCTTGGTGTCCCAGCGAATGGGGGGTGATACCCAATTGTCGTGGCATGGGATTGAAGGCCGCAGCGACGAGGGGTAATTCCCTAGTGCCGCGACATGACATGGATGCTACACAGAGCCAGCGACTATAATCTGGTATTCTTATTTTCCCTGACCTATATTTTAAATTTTCTTTCCATTCTGTTTCTAACGCTTTGCATATGTCTGTCTGATCCCAGTTGATGTCTCATGTTTATCAAGTATACACATGTCTTGTATACATTTCAAGGATCAAGATGTGGATCCCTTACCTTTTCAAAAAAAGAAGAAGATGTGGATCCCTTAGTTCATTTGTATCTCTTTTTTTTTTATCTGCAGGACAAAGAGGGTTATTGCATTGTGTGTATACCTATACACACATCACGCATTCCTAATATGGAGAACACGAAAATAGTAAGAAGGTTATTACGTTGTTTCTCTCTTTGATCCCGAAAAACAGAAGATGAAGTTGACACTGACAATTTCCCCAAATTTGTCCAACAAGCAAGCCTGAACTTCCGCGTAATCATTTAGCACTATTTTCCTGCCACAAAAATAGCTAGCACATTAGAGAGACCAAAGTGATGGAAGATGCCAAAGTATGGATCAAATCAATCTTAAATTCTCTATGCTTGTCTTCATTTCAATCTCGCGTGCTAGAATGAAACAGGAAGAAGGTGTTGGTTTCTGCCAGCACATGATGGAGCAAAGCAGGATTCCCCTTATCTTTCTATCGGTAAGCTGACTTGGACACCGATTCGACAATTGGAGTCAAAGAATCAAATCTTCGAAAGAAGTTCGATGCCAATATCCATATCTGATCATGGTTTCATGAT
>LIEC01004318.1:795-14687 GCA_001925005.1 Drosera capensis | reverse complement strand
GCAATGAACATTATCCCTTTAGCCCAAGAATGAGGGCAAGGAGAGAAAAGCACTGTACACAGAAGTTAAAGGACTTTCTTGTCAAATTCTGGAACTCAAGGGAGAAGCACAAATGAGAAAATGCTTCATTTAACAATTCCAAGCCCAAACAAGCTAGTGTTGCCTCCAGGTGTAGTGCACACTGAGAAGCACAATGATTATGTCCACTAAATGAAGTACAGAACAAACAAAAACAAAAACAAAAAAGAAAGAAAGAAAGAAAGAGGGGTAACAGATCATGATACCATCGACAAGCATGCTCCATAGTATGGATATGCAGTAGTAATAAATCTCTCATATTCGTTATGTCTGAATGGTCTGACTGGTATCTGCAGAGCGGAAGTCAGTCAGTCAATGATGACAGCAGGGTAGTACTACCAAACACAATTTCTAAGCAGAGAAACTAGAGCTGGTAACTCCTGAAACAACAGATTGCTGATTATGATAGCAAAGTTGTTGAAAAGCGTCTCCGACCATCACTTTCTACATTTAAATGGAATCCTTCAATCAAACACGATACCGAGCAGATAAGTTGTTTTCAAACCAAGAGTTTTAAGATGGCAAGTGAATGATGGCTTTACAACCTCTTTTTGTAACAATTGATGATAGCCAGCTTTTTTTCAGCTTACACTAAAAAATTGTCAATTAAACAAAGTCTATAAAAATTACTGTTGCTGGAGTCAGGACACCAAATTCCTCTATTCTTCTTACCATTTTCTTTTGAGGGTTTAACTCTTAAATATATCTGTTGTTGCTGTAAGTTGGACTTCGACATATACTTTGCAATAACATTCCCCGAAGCATCTTTCTTTACTCGCTCCTTTGGATATCTTCATACTACTAGTAATATTGTTGCTCCCCACTAAATAAATATATTGAAATTTTATTACATAAATGTCATAGTGATGGTAAAGAAATGTATCATTTCCTGGTCAGTTCTCAAAACTAGCAGAGGATAACGCCCAAAACCAGCTTCTAGCTTTTATCAGCAAAAAAACAAGAATTGAATAAGGTGAAATCTAAAAAGACAGAATAATAAACCAAAATGGAATCCAATGACAGTATCTTCATGCATGTCTCCTGGAGAACAATCCAAGAAAAGAAAGAGGATAGCGCGATCAGATACCTGCTTTGAAAGAGACAAGCTCGTGTATCTAAGCCTCTGGTACTCAACCTTAAACTGGAAGACACCATATACGTCTGGAACCTTGAAAGAGGTGTAATACAGACCCTGAAAATAAAAGAAACCACTTACTTTAACAACTTTCAAAGGAAAATTTTCTGGCAGCGAGACACTGTGATGAGGGTAATCACCTTCTGGTCAGTAGACAATGTTTTCAAAACATAAGGGCTCATCATGTAGAACTGGATTTGGACATCATCAGCCACATATGGTTCCCAGCTTGTGCCAGACCACTCATAAATTTCCACCGAAAACTCCTTCAACAAGGAAAGTTAAAGGGTCAGAAAAATTCTTTTCCAATCAGATTACAAAGATGCATCACTACTGACTAAATAGAAGCGAGAAAAAGGATAGTTACCAGGTCATCCATGATCCTGTAAATTGAAGGTTCGTCTACTTCCCCAACCTTATGGTGCTTGGCATTTACAGCCTAAAAGTAAGAATGAATTACTGTTGTGCGCTGGTTGACCATAATCAGCCTTTGACGCAGGTGCAATGAAGTAAAAACAGAGTAAGCTTTGAGTGACAGCAGCAGATATATAGAATGACATACCTTAAGATGACCTCTCTCATGGAAAATCCATTTGCTAAGTTCAATCAAGAATTGTTCATTACCAGATTTCTCGAATCTGCTCACATGAGAAAAATTTCCGGTTACATCAAATTCTTGGAGAAACCACATAAATATGAACAAGCTCTTCCACAGCATTAGCATAGAAGAGAGGGGAATGAAATAGCAGTTTATGCAGCAGGACAAGAAAGCGGTTGGAAAGGAGAGAATATAGCAGAAGTGCACACATCAGATACTTCAAAACCATCAGAAGCAGGGGAAAAAAGGTTACTTTCAGCTCCCAAGGGGAAAAAACTTAAAAAGAGTATTCATTCAAGACGAAATATGACAGCCCAACTTTGAAGTTTGAACCAACATAGATGCATTGAACTTCCATTGTTCCTTGAGTCTAAATATGCATTGAAGAGTTCAGGTTTGCAACACTGAAAGTGCTGAGACAGGTAGTAGTCCGATAGTTTGGGATCACTCCAACTTGGAGAAGCAAACAGCATCTATAACCGAATATAGGCTTAGTTCCAAAAGTACTTACCTTGTTGGGCTTCCAGCCTTCTGCACTCCAGATCTGAAAAAACTGGCCAGAACAACAAGGATTTCAAATACAAAAAAGATTAAACAAAGGTTCAATAAGAGAAAATGTTCTATCTCAATTCAAAAAGAAGAAAAGAAAAAAGAAAACGATTACTTTCAATGAGCAAGACAAAATAAACGAAAATGGAAAACCAATTGCCACAAATTGACTATTAGGGGTATAGATGCTGATTATTTTTGAACGTGTAAGAGTATATTAATATTGTTCAGTATAGGAATCTCTACGCACAGCCAAAGCAATCAATGTAGGCAAAAAAAAAAATTCTGATAGAAGTACATAATTTAGTGATCTTGAGAAGCATGTAAACTCGTTAAAAAAAAAACATGAACAGACATTGTGAGCAGAAAAAACAAGAATACCGGTCACTAAATATCTTCAATGACCCTGATATCAAGATTCTTGCATTATTTCTTGCCTGCAACCAGAAAAATGAGATCATTAAATGATGAATTATTCAACTGGTACAAACACAATTGTCGACAAAGCTGTAGATAAACAAGACTAATCGTAAGGTACCTGCACAACTGATACTAGCGATATTGCTGATCCAGTCAGAACTGGGGCATTCGACAAGGTGAATTTGGGATTAGCAGAATATGCTGATGGAGAAGCTGAAAGAACCTTGAGCACCTACAAATGTTAGCACCAAGTGTCAGAGAGAAAGAAAGTGGAGATGCAAACAAAATAACCCGAAAGTCATTGTTATCCTTTACTGATTTATCTCATTTTCATTATCATATTCTTATCATATTCTGTGGGAGATGACATAATTAACAAAACAAAAACAATTCCTTAGAAATTAAATAATATTAGAAAATCCACACCATACAAGATTGTTTGCAGGATTCAGAGAATGGCCAACACCTTGAAATAGAACAGGAGCCTGCAGACATTTCAAGAGAAATATATCGATAAATCAGAATAGTGGAAGCATCAAGCATCTCAAACATGAGAACGTCAGCGACATGGCAGTTTAAGATTCACTCGTCAGACAAGATATCCGCTAGTCGCAGAAGACAACAATAAGAATTTGAACCAAACCAAACCAAACCAGGTACTGGGAACAAATTAGGAGTGTTTTTCCGACTGATGGGAACAAATTAGGAGTTATACATCAAACAGCCCCCAAATAAGAACACTAAGGAATAGGAGTTATACATCACAAACAATCCCAAAATATAACATAAGGAACTTGAAATCAAAATCAACCCTGACTTTTAGGTCAATGCTCAATATAGAATCACGTATTCCAGACTACGACAATAAGTTGTAATTTTTCAGCTCACCTCAATCGCCTTGCTTCCCAATATGACATCAGACTGGATAAAACCATCA
Organism: Drosera capensis; assembly: GCA_001925005.1. Classification (NCBI taxonomy): domain Eukaryota; kingdom Viridiplantae; phylum Streptophyta; class Magnoliopsida; order Caryophyllales; family Droseraceae; genus Drosera; species Drosera capensis. The sequence goes on along the minus strand of LIEC01004318.1, from coordinate 10,970 downwards.
CTTGCAATCAATGTGTGATCACCTTCAGTACTTGACACTGCATAGCTAGCATGGTCTACGACTAGCGCAGCAGGATCCTGTTAAACACATGTACCAAGGAACAATAGTGTCATTCTAGCAGTAACTTCTACACAAAAAACAAACAAAAATTACTCTAACCCCCAAGTATCACACAAACCATCTGAAGAAAACACAGCTTCTGACAGACAGCACAAAAAAATTTTCAACTTACGTACAATAAGCATCAATAGTAAGCTGCTCACTAAAAACACATCGACACTGCTTTATTCATGTCAGATACAATCAGCCATGAAGGTGAATAGTTCATCATACTGTGATCAAAAAGTGCAAATAACCACCCATTTCAGACTAGCGAATAAATGAAACACTGAGAAAAGAACCTTCGACAATCCACCACAGCTTTCTCAAGCAACATAGAAGCAGGACCTAGAGCTGACTTTAAATATGATTACAACAAATTGATTAGTGCAAGACAATTTAACACAAGTACACTGACTACTTGGGCATAATACAATGTACTCCCTCAGTCCCAAAAGCAAATGCAACCCTTGTCACAGTATATATGGTGTGCAAATAGCTTCTGCTACAAATTACAAAATTAATCATTTTCTGCTCCCCCAACTATCAAGACGGACAGCGAATCATCTGTTGACCTAATTCTTCGATGATCTAAAAGTTCATCCAACACACATTCCACCGAAACGACACATTTTCAGATCATTGCTTCATTCAGGACACAGCAAGCACAACAATCTCCAAAGACTCCAACATCCAGTCACCGCAAACCAAAACCCACTCACCTCATCGAAATCAACACCGCACTCAGTCGCAATCTCCCTGATCAAATCCGACGCATCACCATCCGCAGCAACAATCAGATCCCGCCCCGAATCAACGAAATCCAGCACCACCTCCTTGCTTATTGCCCCTCCAAACCCTAAAATTATTGAAATATTTTGTTATTTACAACAAGGAATATCTTCATTAGAATAAATTTTAATATTGGCCACACGAATAGGTCTAGGAATAAACAACAGAGAGTAATTTCGTCCAGGTTAAAATCTAGTGTTTCCTATACATACTAGAGGAAAAAGTACCAGTATTCCAAACTAGATACCTTGATTGTTTTGATTTGAACTTCAGGAAACAACCACGATAATTTACAACAATTCCCCAAAAAAACAACCCCATCAAACCCCAATCCCAACCCTAAACAACAACCACAATCATCATCATCATCGAGTGCTCATACTCACTTTCAACGGTGGGGCAGAAGAGGATGAGGCCGTCGTACAAGTACTGTTCGTACCGCTGTAATGCGAGCTTGGGATCGTCGGCGAGACGAAACTCGAGATCGTAGTTTCGGGACGTTAGGGATTTGAAGTAGAGCGCGTGGGTGGATCGGATCGCGAGGTCGTCGACGAGGACTAGGATTCGGCGCGCGGTGGGAGTGTCGGGGGAGAATGCGAGGGTGTGGTGAGGGAGGAGAAAGTGGAGGGAAATTAGGGTTAGGAGTGGGAGGAGATTCGCCATTGGAGGTGGTAGTGGAGTGGTCGCCGGCGATGGGAATCGGAGTGAGGTTGATTTGGTGAAAGGGGTTGTGTTGACTTCGGGTCGTCTGTGTTTTGTGGATTGGGGGTGATACTTGGGCTGGTCGTGGAATTCTTCTTCATTTAAAAAAAACTCTACACACAAATCTCTCGAGTCTCTGAAATTTTTTTGATATTTTTATATAAAAAATAATATAAAAAAATTATAATTTAAATGAGATGATAAAAAAATACGATTTAAAAGAACGGAAGGAGTATGATTATTCATAGAATATTCACCAAGTATTTATTACGTTATTTTTATTATTGAATAATATAATTTAAAATTTATTTTGATTTAATATTATATTATATAATTAAAATTATTTTTTATATTTTTTGATAATTTTATAAAAAATTATTATTTGCTTGTTTTATGCATCATTCATAACACGATCAATTTATTTTTATTATCTACATAATATTTTATTTTTATGATATTTGTTATGTTCGTCATGAGACGAGGGAGTACTCAAAATTCCAAACCAATCCATACAACATCAATTCAATTGCATAATCCCATGTTATTCACACCCTGACCCGTTTGATCAATTCCCACAACTCGAATTCAACCAAAATTGATCAATCAACCAAATCAAACAATCTGAGAAAATTTAATTGAGGAAAGTATGAAATTTACGTAATCGAAAAAAGGAGCTTGTTGATAGTAATACAGAAATGGTGTGTTGTTAAAGTATATTTAATGGTGAAATTTTTTAAAAATTGTTTTTGTTTTAATTTTTTTAATAATTTAATTTTCATCTTTTATTAATTCTTAATAACATATAATGATATCATTATATTTTCTTTGTTCTTATATAATATATGTGAGTAACGGAATCTATGTTTTGGTAGGAATTATCGTGTGAAATAAAGGGGGAGGGTGATGGGTCGATTCGCTACGGCTGGGGACGATTAAGGAAAAGAAGAAGAATAGGAGAAGAGAAAGGAAGAATTGAACAAGAAGGAAAAGTCAAGTGGCATGAGTATATAAAGTCATATGAACAGTGTTTTTTCTCAAATAAAAAATATTTTATTAGATATTTTTTTTGTTTTTAAAAATATTATATTATTTTGATTAAGCACACAAGATATAAAAAATTTAACCGATATTATTGAACGATCAAACCTTTATTTTTTTTTGAGAAAATAACATACAACATTAATAATAATAAATATTACGTACTATAATTATGGATAAATAAAAAATTTGAATCGTGTCATTCTAAATGAGTAACAAAATTCCTCAAATTACGCAATAAATAATTTAAGGAGAAAAAAACGTAATAGTCATGAGACGAAGATAGTATTATTAATCACGTATTTTGATACGTTATGATACAAATTTTATTTTGACTAATGTGAATAATTAAAACTATTTTTGATATTTCATAATAATTTTATAAAAAATATTATTTACTTATTTTATAGATTATTCATAACATAATCAATTTTATTATATGTGTAACAAATGTTACATTTTTTATAGGACGAATGGATTCGTAACTGTTTTAAACATTACAAATAATGTTTTATTACTAATTTCCATAATTTCAAATTTAAAAATAGCAATTTCATTATCCATGGAGGCAATCATTTTTGTCTATTTTTTGTGGCTTTTTTATAATTATATTTCCTTCGTCTCATAATTTTTATAATATATATACTTATTTTGTATGATTTTATATTTTTGAACGTAAGTTTCGTTTTCATATCAAATCGTTCAACAACATATATTAGATTAAAATATATGATTTATATAATCATTGATAATTAATAATAAATTTATTTAAAAAATTATATTTAATCATTATATATATATATATATTAAATATTAGATTGATTTATATATATATAATCAAGAGGTCCCCAACAAGAAAGTCCACCTGATTCAAACTGTAAACAAGAGTACAATTCTCAAGACGGCGTGGACTTTGAAAATCTTCAACTCAACTCAGAGCCGCACCCTCCCCTTCATCTCACCACACCCTTAACCCCCTCTCCTCCTCGACAACCATGGCCAGCTTCTTCGAAAAACTCGGCTTCGGCTCCAAACCCACCCCCACCCCCTCTCCAACTCCTTCCCCGATCGCCCAATCCCCCGACACCGACACCGACACCGACACCGACACCGACGCCCCCTCCCCAAACACCCATTTGGCCCAATTCGGCGCGGCCTGTCTCTGGGGAGTCGAACTCGCATTTCAGCGAGTCCCGGGCGTGACGAAAACCGAGGTGGGGTACAGCCAGGAGTGGTGGATAAGCCGAGCTACGAGGATGTGTGTACTGGGAAGACGGAGCACGTCGAAGTGGTGAGGGTGGAGTTTGATGGGAACGAGTGTGGGTATGGGGATTTGCTTGGGGTGTTTTGGGGGAGGCATGATCCGACTACCGTGAATCGGCAGGTGAGTGGGGGGAAGGGATTGGTGGATTGTTGGGGGATTAGGGTTAGGGTTTTGGTTTTTGGGGGAAGGGAGAGTTGAGTTCTTGTGATTGAGTGATTTCGGAATTGGGATTTCGGTGGTCTTGTGATGTTGTGTTGATGATCGGAAGTAGTTGCTCATTTAACCCAGGTAGTTAGAACAGTTACCACCATAAAATTATATTATAGATATAATTATTGTTATAATTTAGACATTAAAAAATAATTTTAATATTAATTATTATTTTATTATATTTCAAATAAAATAAAATAATACATACTATTTTATTTTATTTTATTTTTGGGCACTGGTTTAGAACCATGTCGACGTGCACCATCGAAGGGAAGCATATACTTACTGTTTGTTCTTTGAACGAAAATATTCTAAAATACAACAAAACAATACACACTATTTTATTTTTTTGTGGCACTGTTTTAGGACAATGCGTATATTTTTAGGCACTGTTTTAGAACCATGACGGCTTGCACCATCGAAAGGGGGCATATATGCAGTGTTTGTTCTTTGGACGAAAATGAAGACATAGACAGACGACGGTTAGATTTAGGGTTATGATTAGGATTGGGATGATTATTGTAGTTTGAATTTTAGATTGTTGTAATTTTTTATTATAAATTATTTTCATATTTTATTTGAGGATAAATAAGATCATGATTTGAATTTATGAACTAATTTATAATAAAAATTTTATATTATGACGTATTAGTAATTAATGAAATAAAAGAAATCTAATGGGTAATTCTCTCTAATTAAAACTAAAACATATTTTCTCTCTTTCATAATAAAGAACACTTGTCTATTTAACTTTACAAAATATAGAATACATGATATCATATTTAGTACTCCTTGAGTCCAATAACCAATGCAACATATGGATATTCCATAATAATTATAATATTATTTTACTTGAAAAGTTCTAAAACAATATAAAATCTTTCAAATTCAGTTATAATATATTTATTAAATTCTCTCACAACTGTTACAGTAAACTCTATTTTTATAAAAAAAAATAGATATAATACTAATATTTTCTCATAAAAAAACAAAAAAAATCATCATTTGTTATAGTACATTTACTATTTTCTCTAACAATTAATATAGTAAACACATTACTATTAAAAAAAATTCTTTCTTAAACAAATTATATAAAAAATCAACACGCATTTAAATCAACACATCAAATAAATACGTTATCTATAATATATATAAAAAAATAGTCCCTGTATCCCAAAAGAATTATATATTTTTGACAAATTATGCATGACGATAAAAGTTTTTATTGATGTTATGGAATGATTAAATGTTATTTTTTAAGAAAATATCATAAAATATTAATAATTATAAATATTATATATTATAATCGTGACTCATTGAAAAATTTAAATCATATTATTTAATTATATAAGAAAACTCTTAAATTATATATTAAATTATTTAATAATTTTAAAATAAAAAATAAAAACATTTTAATCTTAATTTCTCGGTTAGTGGAGATTGGTCTCAGAGGTTTAATTGTCATCGTGGGTCGAAAGTTTTAACTGTAATTTCGCTTTCTATATCCCCAAAATTTCTTCGTCCCCAATACACAATTGGAGCCTTATCTCCTCACTCTCTCCGACATCACCAATGGCAACCACAGCATCTCCCTCAACCGCCCTTCACCTCTCCCCCTTCCCTCTCATCTCCCGCACACTCCCTTCCCCTCTTCTCCACCTCCCCACATCAAAACCCATCTCCCTTCAATGCCCCAGATTAATCCTCCGAGCCATGGGGTCCGACGTGCTGGGCGATTTCGGGGGCAGAGCTCCGTTCCCGGAGGAGATAGAGAGCAATTTCGGGGAAAAGGTGTTGGGGTTCATGAGCACCGAGCACAAGATCTTGATCCCGAACGCCTCGGCGTTGTCGCTGTCGCAGCAGAAGTGTGGGGTGGTTGATCAGAGGATGAGTCCGTTGGGGATTGATGAGGCCAAGGCGCTGTTGTTGAAGGTTGGGTTTTGTGTGTGGGTTTTGGGTGTGTTCATTGCTTTCGATGATGTTTACAATCTCATATAGTCCTGTCAAGCTTAGGGTGCATGGACAGGGAGATGTATACAGTCTTATTCACCAAGTACATGTTATAGTGTACAATACACTAATGCGTATGAATATAGGAAAGGTTTCTAGTATGCAATACATGAGTGTTGTGAGAATATGTGTGGTGGTTGTGTCATGTGGATTTGTTATCTTACTTCTTCTTCTTTTTTTTTTAAATGAGATATATGATTAGTTTTACCATGTTTGCCATTTGTGCACGACCTGTGTATACTAAAGTTTTTTTTTTTTTGAAGAACATGTATTCTAAAGTTTAAAAGTCTTATCTGCCAATTATTCATCTCTGATATTCTAATAATGTTGTTGAGTCTAAACATTCAAGGAGGGAATTGTTTTACATAATTGACACATTTTGTATTTGTGGTTCTTGCCTGATCCTGTATCACATCGCATCTAACTAATATTTGGGACCTTGTGAGGTTGGGAAGTAGTGAAAGGCCCTGTTAAACTGGCAATAACTCTGGCGGACCTAAGAATTAGCTGTCCATGAAAATTACACTAATGGAAGCTATCTACATGTAGTGTAATTCCGAATGACGCTCAATGAAGTTAAGCAACGATCGGGAGAGGGAAAGATGTAAGTTCATTAGAAGAAAAGTTTAGAATTGGAGTGTTTTGAGGGAAACAACCTATTGATATCTAATTATAACCAGACATAGCAGGAACTGCTCGCAGACCAGAGGCATGTACAGGAGGTGGAGGCTCATAGCTGCATCATGTTAACTTCGTTGTCCGAGGTTGTAATGAAAGATCTTCATTTGATTGTTAGAGCTCATGTTTAACTAATAGTCTAGGATCCTTATACACTTGTAAGACAATAACCTGTCGGGAAGTAGTGTATTTGAGCTATTAGCTATGAGGGGTATGGACAGAGTTATTGCCAGTTACTCTGATTATCTGCCAATTATTCATCTCTGATATTCTAATAATGTTGTTGAGTCTAAACATTCAAGGAGGGAATTGTTTTACATAATTGACACATTTTGTATTTGTGGTTCTTGCCTGATCCTGTATCACATTGCATCTAACTAATTTTTGGGACCTTGTGAGGCTGGAAAGTAGTGAAAGGCCCTGTTAACCAGGATTGAATGAATAGCCCGTGATAGCTAGGCTAGAACTCCACTCTTTTGTTTATCCGGGAATGGGACATGTTATTTCATTCTATGGTTAGCCACCTCACGCTCTGTTGAAATAAAGAGATAGAGTGGGATCATTTGTTGTTCAAAATGGCCTTCAATACATAGTTTATTGTTACAAAGATTAAACGCTGAAAGATAAAAGGACACAAGAATTGCAGGAAAAACCTTTTTGTTTTTTCAGTGATTTCATATCAAGTGTCATGCTTGCAAGTTCATATAACTTGTTTCTAATGTGACTTTTTTTTTTTCTGGAATCCTACTTCAATCTTTATATTTCTTTCATGTTTTGTTCTTTGGAAGCGATGTGTGATTATAATAATTTTCTTTCAACATAAAATTTGCTTTGGTGAAAGGCGTTGGAGCATGGGAGATGCTGAAGGAAAAAGATTATGATCTAGGACACTAATGATGTTCAACATAGAGGCAAACAATGTGATTGTATTACTCTTTCCGTCCCATTAAAATTACAACATTGCACAGTAATTGTAATATTCAACATGCAATTTCAGGAGTTTCGTAATCGTCTTAACGATACAATAAAATTAAGCCAACGATACATGATTGAAACACAATTTAAACTATCAGTAGTGTTTACGATATTTGACCGTCTCAATGACGATTTGCAACACAAAAAACTTTTTATGCCAGGTATGCAAGGGTTGCAATTCTTTTGGGATAGATTGCATGATAATAAAGACTTTTCTGCTATTATTATTGTCACTTTCTAATCAATATATTTAATTATTATGATGGATGATTTTATTTTTATTGTTCAAGCAAACTTGATATTTAAACCAAATACAGAGTATAAAATCTAATGATTACAATCATCATAAATCGATTACTTTTTAAACTATTTACATTACAACAAAATTAAACCAGTTAACGTTGAATTAAAAATTTAGATATTGTTCTCGTTTTATGTACTATTATTTTAGTATATATGTGGGATTATAATAATTGAAATGAGGTAATAATAAATCGACACAAGTTTTCATAGATATCTTATGATTTTGATTTATTGGTGATATAATGATGCGATAATTATGTCAAACAAATTAAATTAACTAATGGACCCTTAGTGTTCCCTAATAATTGTTGTTGGGTTGGTAAGCTATTTATACTGGTCGCGATGGTGAGGATGAAAACATATATAATGATCATAGAGACTCTCCAAATTCTCCAAAAATGCTCTCAAAATGAATAAAAGAATCACACACCTTGAAGCACTCAAGATGGTATTATCTGTACCAAATTAGAATCATCAATGGGAGATGAACAAAGAAAGAAGTTTCATGCGACTCTCATGGGATTTTTTCGTTTATTTGTTGTTCCTTACCATATTCACCTCAAATTCAAAACTTTACTCGTTGCTTATGCAAGGTATCATTGTTTTTTCATATCATATTATCAATCAGTTTGAGCTGACATACATATCCAATACAGGTAGTGCAATATTTTTTATCTGAGAAAAGTGGTTCATTTATTTCCTTGGAGCTCCTTGAGAGGCGATCTCTGGCCGCCGGTGGGGTTCTCCGGCAGGCACCCGTTGGCGTCAATGGGGAAACCATGGTGTCCTAGGAAAGCGGTGGTGTGGGACATTACAATGTCTATGCTTTCTACTGAGGTGAAGGTTAAGGAGGAAGGGAAGGAGGGGGTGACGAGGAATGAATCCTGTGGGGATTGATGCACTGTTATTTGTAAACGGTGGTATTGTCCTAGACTCTGATTGAGGGCGTGCATCAAGAAGGGGGTCTAGTTTGATAGCATAAAGATTATGAGGCAGTTCTGTGTATGCCGAAAATAGTTGTTAGCACTAAGCAGGAGCTTGCTGATGAGAGGCAGTATGCTGAAGGTGTTAAGGGGTATGCGGCACGGAAAGGTTAGGTTTAGCATGTTTGCTAGTTGTGCACTAGCAGTATGGTTCACTGTTTAAGCCCGTTTTGTTGTAACCCTGGACCTAAGTACTGGTTGTGCATGGAAATTGAGTTTGTACACGGAGACTGTTTAGAGGTTTTGTAATCTAATCTTGAATGATCCACACAGAAGTTTAGAAATCGGTTGTAAGCAGAGAATAGGTAAGTTTGGTGGAAGAATGCCATTTGAAGTTTGTAGAGAAAAACAGACTACTAATAGATAATCACAACTTGTCATAAGAGAGAATTGCTCACAGATTAGAGGAATGTACATAGCTGCATTATGTTAGCTTAGCTGTCCGAGGTAGTTGTAAAATATCATATTCTTGATTGTTAGAGCTCATGAATATCTAGTAGCTAGGTATCCTTATAAACTTATGGGACTATTATCTTTTCAGGAAGTAGTTCTCTTATGATAGTAGCTAATAGATCGTTTTTAGTTGATGATACGAGTTATAGAAAGAATTGTTGTCGTCTCTCTGATGTCCCAAATATTTTGATATTCTAAAAGTGTTGTTTGGTTTCAAGGAGGGAATCGTTCCTCATTATTGACACATTTAAATTTGAGATTGTGTTTGTTTTGAAATTGTATCTGCATCTGTTGATTGTGCTGCTTTTGCTGTATTTGCTTCTATTCAATTTTAAATCTTCATATCCAAACCTCTGTCAAATCGCATCTTAACCAAAAAGTTTGGTCCTTTGTGAGGCTGGAAAGTAGTGAAGGCATAGTTAGCATGTACAGAATGAATAACCTGTGATAGCTAGTCTCGAGTCGAACTCCACTCTTTTTCTTATCCTGGAACTGGGACATGTTATTTCATTCTATGGTTAGATAGCTCACGGACCGGAGAAATAAAAGAGTAGATTGGGAACATAAGCTGTTCGAAATGGCTTTTGCTTATACAATTTCTTCTTATGCAGAACATAGAAACAATGCTAGAAGGACCACATGTGATTAAAGAGGGGGGGGGGGGGGGG
>LIEC01004317.1:0-16654 GCA_001925005.1 Drosera capensis | reverse complement strand
TATCACAACAAAATATTACGATAAAATAGGTAAATAAAGGGAATAAGAGTAGATGAGATAGAGTACTCCATTCTTGTCGGTCAAAGTCACTGTACGTCATTTCGATCTTGCGCCAGTTTATCAGTCTCTGAAAACCTAGAACACACGAACCCGACACTCTCCTCACCTGATGCAAACTCGCCAAGTACAATTCAATCCCAGTTGAATCACAATTCCAGGTGCTCGAAATCCTCGATTCATGTCTCTCTACCCTTTTGGGTTCATATAAAATCTCGATTCTTGTACTAGGGTTTTCGATACATTGAGGATTAGGGTTCCAAATATTCCAAGAACACTCAATTGGGTCCCAAAATTTGATGTTATTGGGCGATATGGGAAATGGGTTTTGTATGATTGGCGATTTGGCATGTTAAGTTGATTGAATTGAACATTGGGTTCCAATGGAGAGAAAGATCGAGATACCCAAATGGCTAGAAGGGTTGCCCTTGGCACCCGAATTTCGACCCACTGACACCGAATTTGCTGACCCGATTGCATATATTTCCAAGATTGAGAAAGAAGCTAGTGCATTTGGGATTTGTAAGGTGATCCCGCCGTTGCCTAAGCCGTCGAAGAAATATGTGTTTGGGAATTTGAATAGGTGCCTTTCTAGGGAACCGGAATCTGATGGGGTGGCTGATGGGGTGGAACGATCATCGGAGGATACGGGACTAGAAGGGAAGGTTAGGGCGGTGTTTACGACTAGGCAGCAAGAGTTGGGTCATAGTGGAAAGAAAAGTAAGGGGGGTGGTAGTGTGCAACAACCGTCTGTTCAGAAGCAGGTTTGGCAGAGCGGGGAAGTTTATACATTGGAGCAATTTGAGTTGAAGTCGAAAATGTTTAGTCGTAGTGTTCTTGGTGGGACTAAAGATGTCAGTCCCCTGACCGTAGAGGCGGCATTTTGGAAAGCGGCTTCTGAAAAGCCTATTTACATAGAGTATGCAAATGATGTCCCTGGATCTGCTTTTGCTGAGCCGGAAGGAGTGTTGCAATATATCCATCGACGGAGAAATAAGAGGAAGAGGGTTTTTCCTAGAAAGTATCTTGCCAGTTCTGATTTTAAGGAGCTGGATAAAATTGACGCTGAGAAGTCCTGTAGCTCACTTCTCAATCTATCTTCAGATACGGGTGTGGAATTGGTTGGGGTACCAACTTCTTCAGCGGATGAGGCGCCTCAGCAGCCTAGGCAGGGGACAGAACATTCTTCAGGTCAGATGGAAGGAACTTCTGGATGGAGGCTTTCTAACAGTCCATGGAATCTGCAAGTAATTTCACGATCTGCTGGATCGCTGACTCGTTTTATGCTAGACGATATTCCTGGCGTTACGTCCCCCATGGTCTACATTGGTATGCTATTTAGTTGGTTTGCCTGGCATGTCGAAGATCATGAGCTTCACAGTTTGAATTTCCTTCATACCGGGGCTCCAAAGACCTGGTATGCAGTCCCTGGACTTCATGCTTCTGTTTTTGAGGAAGCCATTCGCACACAAGCTTATGGGGGAGAAATCGACCATTTAGGTATGTTAACTATTAAATATGGGAAGTTGTTTCGCAATGCTGTTGTGCTGTGTGAATCCTGGCATCGTCACTAGAAAGTTAATGCTTGAATTTTTCTGGCTCTAATGAATTTGTCCTGCAACATAAAATCTGGCATTGCCACTCACACATGACATACAGCTGAGCAATTTTTTAGTACACTCTTTTCTCTTTCCTGCCTTGCTTGCTTCACATTTCTATTTTTCATTGCAATATGGTGTTATATCCATGTAAAGGCATTGTCGGTATCTCTCTCTCATAAATTTTCCACAGTGACTTCTAGTGATTCCTTACTAAGAAGTTATAAGAGTCTTCATATCTAACTTGAATATGAGTTTCAGGTATCTAAATGGTCCCATTGTTGAAGATCCACCATGACCCACATAAGTGCTTTAAGCTAGACTAAGGATTCAAGCTAGACTATTTTTGGGAGAACCATCATTAGATTCTGTAGGTAAACAGAAGGCTTTGACAATGATTTATCACCCTTTTTTTTTTTTCCATTGCAGGTGCTCTAGCACTTCTAGGAGAAAAGACCACACTTCTTTCGCCCCAAGTTGTGGTTGCAGCTGGCATCCCTTGCTGCAGGTGAGCCTATATTACATTATTTCTCCGATAATTGCAATATTTTAGACGATGTGTTAGAAATTTTGTTTTAGAATGAATTTCCTTTTGCTCTTCTATTCCCTTCTGTTGCATATGACTAATATCCGGTGGTGTTTTTATAGGTTAGTACAGAATCCTGGTGAATTTGTGGTGACTTTCCCAAGGGCATACCATATTGGATTCAGTCATGGTAATTGATTTCTGATGTGCTGGTTATTTGTGTGCAGCATCTGGTGCCAATTTGCCTGCTAAATATTTACAGGTGAAAAAGTAATGATGTCACTCTTATTTAGAAAAATGTCATATTAACATATTGAACACACCATTTCATACCCATGCATGATCTGTAAGACTAGGGTACCTACATCAATAAAATTTAGATGGACTGTATTTGGTGGAGCCAGACTATCTTATGTGATGAATATCATCCATGTGGAGTCAAACTCTGAATGTTCCGCAGAATGGTAAAACAACAATTCTTGAATTGTATAAGTGTTGGACTTTGGATTCTTACTTAAGGTAATTTCCGAGACTCAAGAACAAAAATGTAGTGTCCAGTGGTTTAAGAAAATACTTCGTTATGATTTGTTATATACAAATATTGCTCATTCATTGTGGCTATCTTGATCGGATTATTTCCTATGTAGGTTTCAATTGTGGTGAAGCTGCTAATTTTGGAACTCCGCAGTGGCTTAGTGTAGCTAAAGATGCTGCACTGCGGAGGGCTGCTATGGATCATCTTCCGATGCTCTCTCATCAGCAGCTGCTATACTTATTGACTATGTCTTTTGTTTCAAGGTGAAAATATTTCTTTTAGTCGAATTTTTATCTGTCATTCTTCCAGTGACTTTTCCGTTTGCGTGATGGTTGAAACTTACAAGCCTATGTTATCCATGATCATGTGTGGTGTACTGTAGATGCACATATGACTTGAACAGTATTAGTTCGTCTTTTTCCTGATCTGACTGAAGTGGCTCTGATTACAGGGTTCCCAGATCCTTACTTCCTGGAGCTAGGAGTTCTCGGTTGAGGAATCGCCATAGGGAAGAGAGAGAACTGTCGGTTAAAAAGGCATTCATCTGTGACATGCTGAGCGAGAACAAGTTATTAAATATTCTCTTAGGAAGAAATTCACATATTCGTGCAGTACTTTGGGATGCTGACTCCTTGCCGCCATCCTATGAGCTGCCTCCAGACCAATCTGGCGTTGCTATTACTACCAACGAAGCACCAAGTGGTAATCCATTTGACAGGCCCAAGACTAATGATCATCAACATGATACAGTTGGCCCAATGAGCTCTTACTTGGAAACTATAAATGATTTATACGCCGATGATGATATTTCTAGAGAATTCCCAGTGGACTCAGGAGCATTAGTATGTGTGGCTTGTGGAATTCTAGGGTTTCCTTTCATGTCCGTGGTGCAACCATCCAGCGAAACAAATATGGTAAAGCTGAGTGCTAGCCACGCACCAGGTGCTGGAGCTCCTGAAGTCGTGCAGCCTATGGCGTATGCTGAGCCCTCCAACCTTCAGAACAGTAGTTATGATTGTGTTTCAGGTTTTACGCGTATCCTTTTCTCTTGTAATTGCTTTTGCTTGATTTGGTCCTTTTAATTGCCAAGTTGTTTTCACTTGTTGGCTTGCCATGATCTAGAGAAGTTCTTTTTTATTAGTATTGCAATGTTTAACCACAATGATTTTGGTTGCTATGTTTTGTTTCCAAGTGACTGCTTTCTCTCCTGAGCTTATTGCTCCTCGCCTTTTTTAATTCTTTATAATGAAGCCTTTTGGTTCCTCATCCATATTCATTCTATATCGACCTGCAGATTCAGTAGAGACTTTGCATAAGAGATGGAATATCTCAAATGAGTTTCTAAGACCACGAATTTTGTGCTTGGAGCATGCTGTTCAAACCGAGGAGATGCTGCGACCCAATGGTGGAGCAAATACGCTGGTTATCTGCCATTCAGGTACTGTATGCTCCATGCGAGTATCTTATTTTCTGGAGCATATATTCACCCTCGAACCATTGGATTGACCCATAACTTGTCTCAGAGTAAATATTCTCTGTTCAACCATCAGATTCTCTTTTCTTACCATTGCTTCCCCTGCCATGGAGTGCCTTCTTTAGAATCCTGTTACCACGTGGCTTTATTCAATCATGTTGAATGATTGACTTGATAACAATATGGTTTATATATTGTTCCTCATGTAGATTATCCAAAAATAAAGGCAAATGCAGTAGCTGTTTCGGAGGAAATTGGTGTTGCTTTTAACTATGAAGATGTTGCAACCAGCTCTGCTTCTGTAGATGATTTAAGCTTGATAAATCTTGCGATCGATGATGAAGAGCATGTGCTGCGCAACGAAGATTGGACCTCGATGCTGGGAATCAACTTACAGTACTGCATCAAGGCCAGAAAAGCGTCTCCGTTAAAGCAGATGAAACATCCGTTCTTCCCTGAAGGATTCTTCTCTCACATCTCTTCTGTTTCTCGCATGTCCAGGAGTAACTGGATTTGCAAAAGATCACGATCCAGGCGTGGACCAGGACATACTGCAAAAACTTCTGAGAACATTCATTCTAATAGTGATGGAAGCTTGGAATACAGATTAGGAGAGAGCAGGTCCACTAAGGAAACGGAAATTCTTCAATATTCACTAAGGAAACGGAAGACCGAGTCGAGTGATACTGTGAGACCTAGTACATCTCGGGGGCATGCAACGAAGGATCCGCCCCATGCGAATAAGAATCCACCCAATGAAAGCACTGCTGGTGATTGCATAGATTCTTCTGCATACACAAAAGATCTATTGGCATTTGACTTGGACAAAAGTGCTGACCAACAAAATCCTGTAGTAGTTCAGATATGTGACGCAGAACCTCCAGCTGAAGGTAATAGTAATAGTGTCATCGCTGAGAATTCGGAACCCTTGGAACTGGTGTCTTCTGTGTCTTCTGTCCAAAGAACTCTTAGTAATGTGGAGTCACTACCTGAGATCCAATCCTCGGATGAAATGAATGTGGTGGAAGATGCTTGGGCATCTAAAGATTCCGAATGCTCCGTGGTTATGATGGCTGATATTGCAGTTGATGCAGGGACTGGTGAAACGAAGAGGACTTTGGATGTAGACACTTCCGTTTTTTCGTCTATTGATACCTGTGTTTCTGAGTGTAGGATAGAGGAGGAGGATGATCTGACGGTTCATGATGATTTGGCTGAAAATCAGGAGTGCTTGGATAATTGTCAGGAGACAGACGCTAGAGTGGCTACTATTGGAGATGTGGAGAAGAACATTATCTTAGAGTGTAGTGACATTGCAACTTCTAGTGGGACTGATAAGCCAGATCATCAACCCCTCCTGGATAAGCCCAGCATGACCTTAAGCACTGATTGTGCAGATTCCTCTGACCAAGAGTTGCCTAGCGTCGTCGAGGTTGAATGTGATCCGAAGCCAGATCCTTCCGATAGAACTCTCGAATTCCTGTCAAATCAAGATTCTGATTGCAATCAGCCGGCCCACCAAATGATTAGCAATGTCATGAAGGACTTCCAATCAGGTTTCAAAGAGACCCAAAGGATAGAGGGATGTATTGTGTATACACGATCAACTTTAAGGTTGGGCAACAAAAGAAAGCGAGCTGCGAGTGTCAACGATGAGGGTGACAAGCAGGACAATGGGTTTATCAGAAGTCCTTGTGAAGGGTTGAGGTCAAGAACCAAGAAACAGCATGCTCATCATAGGACAGAGTGCACGGATGGTGAATCAGCTCCACAGAAGCTGTTGAATAAGAGGGTGAATAGAGTATCGGGCAGCAGCTCGAACTCGAACAAGAGAGAGAAGAAACCCTCGCAAGGGCCCTACAGGTGCGACATAGACAGCTGCAATATGCGTTTTGAGACGAGATCGGAGCTGTCGTTGCACAAACGGAATCGGTGTCCAGTTGATGGATGTGGGAAGAGGTTCAGGTCTCACAGGTATGTGGTGGTTCACCAGCGGGTGCACGAGAAAGATAGACCTCTCAAGTGCACATGGAAGGGCTGCAGCAAGACGTTCAAATGGGCATGGGCTAGGACCGAGCACCTGAGACTCCACACAGGAGAGCGTCCATACGAGTGCAGTGTCGAAGGCTGTGGCTTGACCTTCAGGTTCGTCTCGGACTACAACCGCCACAGGCGGAAAACCGGGCATTATGTTGATCCTTAGGCCTGAAACAAGTGATACTGTAGATGTACAGTAGCTAGCAGACTAGCGATCCTCGGGCTGGAACAGCCGAATAGATCTCGCTGAATAGCTTCATGACTCCGTGTAGGGTTATAGGATGTGAAAATCTGTGAATGTAACAGATTTTCTTTACTTGTAAAAGATGTCGATAGTTGTAGGCATCGGTCGCTGGATCTTCCTCGGTAGGGGAAGCAGCGATCCCTTCGCAGTTCTTTCGTTGTATCGTGTATCTTGATTTGATTAAATCGCTATGTGGGATAGTTTCTTTAGATCGTTGTAAGAGAACTGTTGATTCATTCACTTCGATCATATATCATGATTCGAACAGTTGGATAGATGGCATTGTAACGCGTTGGCCCTGTCACAGCGGAAAGTCCCTTTTAACCTTCTGATTTGTCTTGAAGGTCGCATTCCTGATTCTGAAATGAATGCATGAAAAGTGAGGATCTGTTTAAATCTTGGGCGTTTTTAATTTTGGTGGCATTGTTTTTGTTTTACTGACGAATAAAATAAAACTATTTAATATTATTTTTTAAATAGAAAAAATGATTTTCTATTTTTATTTTTTTTCCACCAAACTCCTAATCAAGGTTTTTTTTTTTTTACAAATTGATTTTCTATTTCTGTTGTTGGTTTTTATTTCTTCAATTTTGACACCAACATCAAACAACCCCTTACAAATTAGCTTAGACAGTACAAAAACGTTCATCATCAATACATCGGTAAAAGCACAACGGTCCAAGTATTCTCGTGACAAGATCTAGACATAACCATATAACCACCAGAAACACTAATCTCCATATTATTCTTGTCACCGACAAGGCCTGAACAGGACCATATGATCACCTGAAAAACTAATATGATATATATATATAATTACATAACTTGTTTTTCATATCGAATCATAAGTGTTGCAATATATAATTACATAACTTGTTTTTCATATCGAATCATAAGCGTTGCAAATAACAAACCATCTAATTAAAACAAAAAAATAAATAAATTTTTTAAGAGATTAGTATAACCTAATCAACCTTTAAACATAAAGTGATATAAAATCTACGTAAATTCTCATGCATGTAATTACACGAACCATCTAATTAAAAAAACAAACTAGAATTTTTAAGAGATAAAGAATAAATTTAGTCAATCTTTAAACAGAAAATAATATCTAATATAATATTATATAAGTATCTAATTATCCAAAAAATTTCCATGTCCGTTTACTTCACTTTATTTGATAAAAACAACTTTTTATAGTATAAAATAAAATACTTCTTTCGTCCCATTCAAAACGCATGAATAAAAAAATAAAACATTATAATAATACGAGATTATGTATCATCATATCTCGACATCACCCAAAAAATAAAACATAATGCATTAACAAATGAAACAGAACTCGTGTAAAAAAAATGAAACAAAGCCTATGTTCCCGAATAAAACAGAGCGCATATATAAGAAATGAAATAAAAGACATGAATAAATGAAATAGAACGCATGTAAAAAAATAAAACAGAGTACATGATAAAAAAAATAAACATAGAGTGTCAATACAAAAATAAAATCAAACGTCTGTATAAAAATAAAAGAGAGTTTCTATCAAAACAGACACTCTGTTTTGAAACAGAACATCTGTTCTGACATTCTATTTCAAATCAGAGAGTATGAATAGATAAAACAAAATGCATAAAACAAAGCGCATAAAACAAAGAGCATGTACAAATGAAATAAAACGTATGAACAAATAAAATAGAGCGCATGAATAAAATAATAAAACTAATAATACGAGATTACGCATCATTAGATCTCGACGTCGTCCAAAAAAAAAAAAATGAAACACAGCGCATGAACAAATGAAAAATAGAGCGTATGTACAAAAATTGAAACATAGCTATTGTTTCTGAATAAAACAGAACACATGTACAAAAAATGAAACAGAAAACATGAACAAATGAAACAGAGTGCATATAAAAAAAATCAAACAGAGCGTGAACAAATGAAATAGAGCGTATGTGCAAAAGTAAAACAAAACATATGTTCCCAAATGAAATAGAATGTATGTAATAAAAAAAACAGAATACACAAGCAAATGAAATAGAGCACATCGTCATTGAAAACTCTAATCATAGTTTTTTTTTTACCATGATTCCGATAAAACCCTCTTTTGGTGTAATGTGCCAGATTCGACTACTACTTCACGATCAAAATTAAACCACAACTAAATATGAGAAGATGAAGAAATCACGATAGCTGAAGCACTTACCTTTATCATTCTAACTTTTATAGGTTTTGCATAGTACGAAGTAATCAAATTGCACAACTCAACAACGACATCATTTCATAACAAAGTTCTCAAAATTCACAAACCACAATTATTTGATATTATAATGATGTACATGGTAGGGGTTGATAATGAGTTCCTAACCTTTTAGATATTGACAAAATCAATCAAATAGATCAATTCATACAAAACCCAACTATCAAACACGCACACAAGCAACTCTAATTAACCCCAAATTTATCGAAATCTGACGCATTGACCTTCACAAAAATCACAACAAATCAAAGATCTTCACACATAACTCACTTAATTTCACATCAAACATATCTGATCCACGAAAACCTTTTCTAAAAATCTATAAAATTTCAAAACTTGAATTGATGAGAAACCCGTAAACACGTGGCCTTCATACCAATCGAACCACACAAAAACTTCAATCGATGACTCGATCAATGAATCGTCACTCGATCGTAAGCTATGATAAGACCGAGGTGGTGCAATTAGGGTTTCATGCGACGACGATAATTGATCGATGATGACGAAGATGATGAGAAGATGAGAGGAAAAGCAAAGTAGCGGTGATAGGACATACGACAATGACGGCGGTTGCGACGATGAGATAGAGGAAAGGAAGTGAAGGACAAAAAGAGGAGAGGGACGTGATCATATTCAAACTGTAGTTTTTGAGAAATATAATTTCGTATGTATGTTTTTAGGATTATTTCTCAAAAAGTAAAGGTTATGATCATTTACAGTAAAAAAAAATAAAGCTTAACAAAAAACATATAAAAATATCAAAATCAAACAATTGGCAAAGGAAAAAAAAAGATAGTATAATCTAATCTAATATATATCTAATGTAATTTTTTTTTGAAAAGAAATATCTAATGTAATCTAATCTTATCTATTATCGATATATCTAACTATTGTATACGTATATACACACATGTTTACACAAAAATCTCAAAGTTCATGATTAAATGATAATTTTATTATGGTTAAAATGAAAATATTATGCTATATATTATAACAAAAAGTTTGAAAAATTACTTATTCACACGATATAATTATAGTTAATAATAAATTTTTATATCACAATATTAATACTTATGCTCAAGATTAACAAGTACCAAGCAATTTAAACGTCAATATTTTACTATTTTTGTGAAATATGGTAAGAAATTTTGTATGCTTTATATTGTAAGTGTAATTTTATATTAATTTTTTCTCTCACTATAACAGAGTTTTTATATTAATCTATAAGGTTTCTTGTAAATATTTTTCTCTCACTATAATAGACTTTTATATTAATCTATAAGTCTTCTTATAAATAATAATATATGATTAAAATCTTAAACAAATTTTATTAGTACAATATCTTACATCAATTTATCAAAAATTTTTATTTCATAACGAAAACAATCAAATATATTAAATTTTATTTAAAAAATATTAATAGCATATGATTTCAATCGAGTTATATTAATTTTTATAAAAATAATAAATAAATTCATAATATTATAGTTTAATACAATTGAATTAATTTTATATTTATTATTATTATTATTATTCCGTACAAAATATGCATCAATATTCTGACCGGAGTATAAAACGCTTCTCTTCTCTAAACAAACCCTGCAGTTTTAGATTGCTCGACACAAAGCCCCCAAAACCCCACCCTCTTCTTCATCAATGGCCGCCGCCGCACCGCCGCCGCCGCCGCCGCCGCCACCGACCCCAACCCCAGACCCTAGCCCACTCCTTATCCCCTCCACCACCACAGCCCCGCCGCACATCCTCTTCGCCCGAATACGCCTCGCCACGGTCGCCGACGTCCCACACATCCACAAACTCATCCACCAAATGGCAATCTTCGAACGCCTCGCTCATCTCTTCACCGCCACCCAACACTCCCTCGCCACCACCCTCTTCCCCTCCAAGCCCTTCTCTTCATTCACCTCTTCCTCCTTGAAATCTCCCATTTACCTCTCCCCACACATCACAATCCCACCTCATCAGATTTCACCCCAATTCACAAAACAATCAATTTAACCAATCCCATTTCTGACCCTGATGAAACGGCGTTTATTGGTGATGGTGAGGGTGTGATTGTTGCTGGGTTTGTGTTGTTTTTTCCGAATTACTCGACGTTTATGGGGAAGCCGGGGTTGTATATTGAGGATCTGTTTGTGAGGGAGCCGTATAGAAGGGTTGGATTGGGGCGGATATTGTTGGCGGCCGTGGCGGCGGCGGCGGCGAGGCTTGGGTACGGGAGGTTGGAATGGTGCGTGCTTGATTGGAATGTGAATGCGATCAGGTTTTATGAGAGCATGGGTGCTGAGGTGCTGCAGGACTGGCGGCTCTGTCGGCTCACCGGGGATAAACTCGATGCATATGGTAACATACCACCGTGATTGGTAACTAAGGGTACTATGTTGTTGTCGTCCTTGTTGTCGTGCATTGTTGCTTGATTTCGCTGTGTTGGAGGTTGTGTTTTGAGACTTGGATTGACAATGCGGGTAGGGATCAAGTAATATCTGACTTGTAATGGGAACTTGATGGATTTGTAGAAACTTGTATTCGAACAATGCTCAATGTCTCTTGTGGTTTAGCATTTCATTACTGCTTATGTTGAAGATGAGTTATTCTACTTGTCGCTTTGCAAGTCTCAGTTGTTTGTGTTGTACGATTATTGGGGTCTTTTAGACTGTTAGGATGATATGCTATGACAGATGAACTTGGTTCTTTTACAAGGTGGAGAAAAATCGATTTTGGCTGCAATTGCTGAATGCTGGTGATCTGTGTATATGATATGTGGTCTAAGACTTGAGAACATATAAAGGCTTGAAGAGTGTATCCCAAACATAGGAGCAATTGCTGCAATTGCTTGATTTTTGCTTCATACTAGTTGGATTGTATGAAATACTTGGGTGTATACTTGGTCGAAAACCTAAGCAATGGGAGCTATAGACTCTCCTAATGTAGGTAAGCTATTTATCTTCACCTTATCCATAGGTTTAACTTCAACCTTTACTCAGTTCTGCAAGGACGTAACTTCTCATACATGATGTGTTAGTTACATTTGTTTAGGCGGAAGGGTGAATCTTGGGTTACCTGTCGTGCATTTGGATCATTCGTATTGTCGTAGCCAAACTATCGAATATGACTCCACTTGTTCTCATGGGATGCTTAAATCATTCATCTATAATACCATAAGAAAAAGGTTAAACAGTTTGATAGTATCATCTATACCAATAAGGTGCATCTTACTACTTAAATAGTCCATCACTTTAAAACTTCGCAGTTAAGCGTGTTTAACGTGGATTAATGTTGGGATGAGTGACTTTCTCGGAAACTTCCCAGGTTATGTGCGAATGAGGTCAAAACACGCTTATAGGATTAATGTTGATATGTGGGGTCAATTCTGAACGTGTGAGGTCAAAACACATTAATATGACTAATGTTGGTATGGGGTCAGTTCTGAGTTTGGAAAACGGTTTTTGACAACGACTCGGTAATTAAGATTGACTGGGGGAGTTATATCATCTCTTTCAAGTCTCGCTAGGAATCAGTACAAAAATACAATTCAGTTGTCACAAACAACAATTAGCGACGGACTTGCGACCGGAATCGACTGTCACTAATAAGCTAGTCGCTAATGGATTTAGCGCTAAGACGATCAAATATCCGTCGTAATTTTGCAACAGATCCATCACAGATTAGCGACAAGACACGAAGTTGATTGGTGACCTTGCTTCCAAGTACTTAACGACATACACAGATTTCTATCGCAAATCAACGACGGAACTAACCATAGCAAATTAGCTACCAATCTGTAGCAAATTAGTTATCGAACCGCACCTGATCAGAGATTGCAGAATTGTTGTCGTAATATCTATTTCGGGGATGAATATTTTGCAATCTATGTATCTTGGTTTTGGAAGGAAAGAAAAAACCTCTGACCTATACATACATCAAAAGTTTGAAATGAGCAAATTACAAGTTCTGTCCACATCAATAATCCAAATTCATTACAAAAAAACAGTTATCATAATGAGTTTTAGTAATGCCCGAAAGAAGCAATATCCAACAATATGAAATAGCTTTGCTAATAACAAGATATAGTGATGAGTTTTTGTAATGCCCATAATGAGCCTATTGCCAAATAACTACAACTTCCGTTCATCCCTTCGACAACCTTTACAGCATAATCTCATGAAGAGAAATCAAACAGTTATCCATCCACGCCTTCCATAGCGGACCTGAGTGTAAATTAAAAGAAAGGTCAGAATCTAGAAAAACAAAGTACAACACAACTATAAGCTTATCAAACGTTTGTCTAAAAGACATTCAACTGAATATGAAAAATAATTTCATAAGTCCTCCAGATTCGGTTTCACTTGCTAATCAGACCAAACCGATTCAAGCGAGCCTGTGTTCAACTTATGACATTCATCCCAAGAAGAAAACAAGAGAAAAAAATGTCAAACACTAACCAGTATAATAATTTCTAAACACGACTTGAGAACAACTTTTACCGAAGATTTATTTTGCTACTACTATTTTCTTGTCGTCGATAATTTTGTGACAGAAGAATTAAGAAGTGGTCGCTATTACTGTGTTTTGTTGCAGTGGATGTTTTTTTTAATCCCACACGCTGTCACAAGTTTTCTTACCGTGATCCGCTTTATGCATCATTATTCTTAAAAAAAAATCTTGAAGAATTTCTCTTTGATCAACCGAACTCTTTGCATCATTGTTGATGCCCACTTATTGCACCAATTAACAGTATTGTTATTGTTATGAAGCTTGTAATTTGTAGGTTTTTGTTCATCTCCATTGAAGATGCTCGATTTGTAGTACCATGTAGTTTTAGCAATCCCGTCTTCATCTGTTTTCATTGCTAATCGTTGCTCCAGTGTGACTCAACCTACATCATATCAGCACATGAAAACTCGAGAAGCCTAATGTTGTTCATACGTCTTCTACTTCTTATTGAGATGGTCTTCTTAAATGGCATGATTGCATGTCGTATACTTACCAGTATAGAGTACGGAACCGCGTGCTTATGTTTCCACTTCTCAGGATAAAATAGCAATTGCGCTAACGCTATCTAGTTTGTGGCGAAATTGGACCATGTTGGTGTCCGTAGGGTCATATGAACAGAGATCCTAAGTTAGTTTTAGAACTTGTTAGGTCTTATTCCAACAAATTTCTCCGGTGATTCGAAAATCTTTAAAATTTAATTTCACTAGTTAGTTACGACTCTATCCGAGTGGACTTTCTTCATACTCACCATCGTAGACTCCTATTGTGAGTGTAGAACACACCGTCCTAGTGATCTTATCGGTATAGTTATTGTTAGGAGAAGATCTTCCCTATATATTACGGTATACTTTGGTCATGCATGTTAGTGTCTAAGCTCTCTTTTAAATGTCACCACCACAAGAATAGGTGCAAGTCTTCTATTGTGAGTGTAGAACACACCGTCCTAGTGATCTTATCGGTATTGTTATTGTTAGGAGAAGATCTTCCCTATATGTTACGGTATACTTTAGTCATGCATATAAGTATCTAAGCTCTCTTTTAAATGTTCACCACCACAAGAAGAGGTGCAAGTCTTCTAAGCAAAATCAAATGCCTAGATTTGCTATGATTGTTATGTGATTATTATTCTCTTCTAGTTCTAGACCTTCAACTTTTTCGATTCTAGTGAACATGGTGATTGTCAACTTTGTCAGTATAGATCGGGTCTGGCCCACGGGCTACTTCATCAACATAGGATCATAAATTGATTACCAAGGTTAAGCTCCTCAGTTTCTGTAATTTGTTTCTAGTTTTGCGGGCAAGTTCTGTTTATTCCCTGGGGACCTGCTAGTGAGACTAGTAGGCGTGACGAATTATAGCATGATGTCAGTGTTGCGTTTGCTTAAAAGCTACTGCTAAAACTAATACTAGTAGACTTGTGTGCGTTTAAACTTGAATGTTTTTATGGTCCCCTTCGATGTTAGTATGATTGTTATTGCAATAGGCAATTTGGTTTTATAAAATGAGGCATATTAGAGCATCTCAACTGCTTCATGCCATGTTAGGATAACTAAAGTTAAGATTTGACCATGATTGATATGAGATTGTTATAATTCGTCAATATTG
The DNA here is from genome assembly GCA_001925005.1 of Drosera capensis. Taxonomy (NCBI): domain Eukaryota; kingdom Viridiplantae; phylum Streptophyta; class Magnoliopsida; order Caryophyllales; family Droseraceae; genus Drosera; species Drosera capensis. The sequence goes on along the minus strand of LIEC01004317.1, from coordinate 1,806 downwards.
TTTTAACCGATTTATGTTGTAATTTGATAATGAGTAAAAATGAATGGACAAAAAATAATCACGTATATAAACGTGCTTATGTTTTTCTTCTTGACAAGGTGAGATGTTAAAAAATGACATTGTTATTTTCAAATGCTATGTATAGCATATATTTTGACAAATCCTAAAATGCGCATGAAAAAATCCATCCCATTGGAATGCACTATGATATGATGTATTGGTATAATATAGCTTTAGCAACTCGTATTCACATCCCATGCTGGATGCTCTTGGTTGGTTTAATGGCTGCTAAATCCATTACATCATCTTTTGGCATTGCGTTACTTTAATGTCTGTTGGAGCATGTAATCATGTATGGTTGATCATAACAAAATATTCGGAGTACATAATTGAATATTGATCAGTGACCCTTGTACCTTGTTTCTTTCCATGGAAAAGAAAATTAACAGGGTTGTCAAGTGCGATGCATGTGTCATGAACTCGTTGATGGTTGTGGGACCCAATTCCCATGGCTTTTCTGCTTATGGTCAACCATGCTTCTATTCCACGGATCATACCCGTAAATCAACAAAGAAAAATTATGAATTAACAATTCTCTGTTGTGAACAGGTTGACTGATTCTTCCGATGAATTTTCATTATCATTTTAAAATATTGATTTAAGTATTTCTAAAATTACATATAAATTTATCACAAAAACTACTTAAATAAGATCATTTTTTTTTATATATTGACAATATATTTTAAACCTACGTTAGTTTTGTTGTTCACTTTTTATGATTGGTTAACAAAATTCATATAAATATTGAAAAAAATTATGAATTGTCCTAATAGAATTGCAACATTTGCATATGTGTCAAAATTTTTTTTTGTTATGAATCATCCGTGTGATAATTAAATATCATTTTATATAAATTTAACGTAAAAATATTAATGATAGTTTAATTTATATTCTTCAATTTACTCATTGGCGTAATTTTATTGTTTCTTTAACACAACTAAAGAACATCTTCAAAATACGTACCGAATAATATAGTTATCATATAAGGTTGCAATTATGTTCGGATTAATAAAGTAATGTTATATATATATATATGACACACATGTGTCTAATTAAAATCTCATGATTGAGATTAAAATAAAATTTGGATTAATAAAAATTAAGATTCAAATACTCATGTTATAATCTCAGTCATTTATTTTTAGATTTTAATCTCAATAATTAGATTTGATATCATGGAACTAATCCGTTTTTCTATATATTACTCCATGCATAAGTTTTTATGCCCTTTTCTACCTATTATCTCCGTCCCATGAAGATAGCATCTTTTGAACATATAGATCAAATTTTTTTTTTGAGCTACGAATCGTTTATAAGACTATTAAATAAATTTTTAAATTTAACGTGAAATATAAAAAATAATTTAATATAAATATTATAATTTGGAATTAACAAAAATTTTAACTTATATTATTTAATATAAAAAATATATATAATTATTGTTATAATCCTGATAAACGTTTGGTGTACTTTTTGGTAAACAAGCCTTTTCTACCTATAATTAATCTACGAGGATGATGCCAATATATCATGCCCCCACATTCCCAACCTTGTCTTCCCCTCTCCTTGTCCCTCTCCCTCTTCCCACTGCGATGCCCATCTCCACCGCCTAACCCACCACCTCACCTCCATTCACCACCACCACCACCACCACCACCACCACCAGCTCTGACAACCACCTCTCACTCTCCAATGTGCCTCTCCTTCCTCAACAACAAACCCACTAAAAAACCCCCACCAACCCCT
>LIEC01004306.1:0-18238 GCA_001925005.1 Drosera capensis | reverse complement strand
CCCCCCCTCTACTCCCCTCCCCTTCTCCTCTGAACTCACAATCACAGCTAAGAGAGAGAGAGAGAAAACAAGAATGATTGAATTTGTGCCGTGCAATCCGATTTAAAATAATACGAAGCTCAGAAAGGAAAAGTGCGGATCGTAGTGCAACGTTCATCCATCAAATGGTCAAGTAACAAGTTTGTGAATCATTGAGCAAGGGAATCTAACATACACACACATGCACGAAGGGGAAAAAACAGAAAAACAGGAAAATTTCCACAAAAGGGCGTGCTTAATCCTTACCATCCTTGAATATTCCACCTTTAGGTTCACCCACTTACTCAATTAAATATTCCATCCGAATTCATCTCCATTGCATCAATTTGTGAACTCATCCTGTGTCTTGTAAGTTCTGTCCTTCAGCTGTCTAAGTATTCTTTCTTTTTGCAGTAAATGCCAAGCACGGCCAAAGCAATTCACTAGCAAACAATGCAAGGAAAATTTGCCCAAGCAAGTCCACAAGACACCAAGACTAACAAGAAAAGCTGCAGAAGAAAATTCATCCAGGGAAGAATGAATGTAATCTAGAATTTCACAAGACGGACAATCATTACCAATGAATAGGTAGTGCCGACAACAAAAAAAACTTTTAACCATTTCGCTGCATGCAAGAGAAGCTAAAATTATGAACTTTTTGATAACCTATGCATCCAAGGAACGGAATAATTAACTAAAAATAATTATCTGCACAAACTTACCACTATTGCACCCGACCTCTGTACTAATGAGTATGAAGCACCACCAAGAGCAACCTGTTCACAAAAACGCAGAATCAAACTATTTGATTAGTTATATGCTTGTGGTTTCCTTTTGTGAAATTTTCAGCCTAAAAGAAACCTCGCGATGATATTGAACTGCAAAATCAATCTAGGCCCCGAGAGCAATACCTGAAATGCATTATCAGGACACCTATGGAAGAATTTAGCAATAGGTCCAGCTTCGATTGCCGGAGAAGGCTGAAGAGAAACAGTTGGAGCCAGAAGATAAACGAGCATGAATCTGCAATAATGGCCATGACCTGTGCATTAAACCAGTTAGATCGACTGAAATACAAAAAAGCACTTACCTATTACATCTAAAACTGTCTAAAAGACAACTGAAGAATAAAGATGCACATACCACGTCTGCAAAAACGATTTCCAACTCGTTGAAGAATTTCTCCCTTTGACGTTCATATTCGGCAGCAGTCTAACACACACACACACACACACATCCTGATCTACCAACATAGCGGAGAACAACCACATCATGCATTGATCCAATCCATTCAATTCTTTCAACTCATCAAACTACAGCATAACATGGGTTTCACTGTTTCATAACTCTAAAAGCACTGAAAGACAAGCAACTACGAATATCAGCAATAGAAGAGAAGTGTGGCAACACAGGCTGTAGTACCTTCTGCACCCTCTCCCAATCCTCTCGTATTGGTAACTACAACTAAAGACATTTCTCATTAACACAAACAATGCCAATAGATTATCAGCGGGGAGTATTATGTGCACCATGGCGGTGTACATTCCTTTGCACTTTCCTGAATTCTGATTGATTAAGAAAAATAATCACAATCAATAAAAATAAAAATTAATTTTAACAACCCATCTGAAATCAGGATAATGTGGGGGTGTAATCTCGTGGCGTACTATGAATTCCCCGATTATCAACCGATCAAAAACAAGGATTTGAAAACCGTGTATGTGATTCGATGCCAGTATAACATCCAGAAATGCAGGCAACAACTGCATTTGTGCAGTCGTCTGGAAACTCTCACGCTCAACCATTACCTTCAGGTACTCAATGGACTATCAAATGGAGTGAATGGAAAAGTTCCAAGCGATTACACCAAAAGCACTCCCCTATTACAACCATAACAATACTTTTCACACTGTCATTTAAAACCTCTCCCCTCTAATTCCATGCATACATTTAAAACCTATTCCCTCACCTTAGTGAAAATCCCGACGCCGCATTCCATCCCGAGCTTTGCCAAAAACAGATGATCAGCCAACAACCTTTCCCTAAACCCTCCAAACTGCAACAGCCACCGGAACTCCGGCGGCTTCTCCAGTTCCACATACCTCATCACAATTTTCGCCGGTATCCTCCCTTCCTTCACCGCCGCCGCAAGATCACTCGGCAGACTCTCCAATGACCTCCCCATCTGACTCAACACCAGCATCACTTCGCGTCTCGCCTTGTCTCCGTCGCCACTATCGTTGTCCCCCTCGCCACCGCCTCCGCCTCCTCCTCCTTCTCCACCACCGTTTCCGCCAAAGTTTCCGGATTCACCTCCGTGGCCGCTGACGGAGAATGCGAGGAAGTTTCGGCGAGAGGTGGTGATGGCCAGAGAGGGAGAGCGAAGAGGAAGTTTGATAGAGGATGGAGTGGGAAGTGGAGAAAGGAATCGGTGGTGGTGGTGGCGGAGGAGGAGAGGGAGATGGCGGCGGTCGTCATTGTTGGTCGTTGAGAGTTCTTCGATGACTTTCTTCTGTGTGTTTTGTGTTGCAATGTGAGCGGGTTTTACTCTCTCTCTCTCTTGTTCTGTTTTTATTCTGTTGTTATTTAATGTTATTTTTATGATATTTTATTAAAAATAAATATTTTTATATAAATTATAATATTATCATATTAAATAATCTTAATTTGTTAAAAAATCTAAATATTCCTATTTTATATCGTATTTTTGAACCCTACTTATATATATATATAAGTGTGTTGTTTTTTAAATAAAAGTTGTAATATGCGTTTTATGTTTGTTTGGGTTATGTTATTGTGAGTTGGAGTTGGTGAGATTGTTGTTGTAGTTCATGAGCAGGTAGGAGGAATAAAGGTTTGTTCTCTTGAAGAAACAGTTTATAATATTATAATCATAACATAAATGTACGGAGTTCGGACCTGTGCATTAGCAAGGACAAAACGAAGAATTCACAAACTTATAAAAGGAAACTTGTATTTCATTGGATGTAAATAGTATAAAGTTGTAATCAAATTAAAATATTTTTTAATAATACTTCATAGGAATTATACTAAAAATTCCAATTTGAGTGGTTGTAAATGCCCACACTCATTATAACGTCCTTTATAGCATTATCATTGTAAAACAGTATATTTTTATTCGAAATGCAATATTAAAATTAATTGCAATAAATCAAGAATCGTTGTTATCGTCCTCTCCTTCAACGAGGTGTTTATCGTTGTAAGACGACGATGATGTGTTTTTCCCTTTGATCGTTAAGTCTTCATTTTGACTTCGTAAGGTCTTTGCTAGAATCATGTGCATTTGCACTCTCTTCTTGATGTCTTCAAGTTCTTCCATTTTTTTTTTGTCGAATTAAGCTTTGATTTTGTTTTGTAGGGCGTGACCATCTTGTTGTGGATATTCAGAGAATTGCTTGATCATGTTGCGTTGGATCTTTTTTGTGTAGTATATTTCGTTGCAAACTTTAGGTAGCTCTACTTTGAGTGGATCCGGTGCCATATTTGTGTGTTGATGTTTTTGTGTTTGTTTGCGTTTGTGATGGAGTAGGTTATGGTGGAGCGTGCAGGTTGTCTTATATAATGGGAGAGAGTGGTGAAATATAGATGTTTTTTTAATTTTCCTAATGGATTTCATTAGATGTTGTTGTCCTTTGAATGGTATTTTCCCTTTTTTTTTTTTCGCCTTTCCACATTTTGGTGTCAATTTTGTACGTGGTTAATTTTTTAATTTCTTTATTTGGTGTCATTTCTCGGCGGTTGTTTTGTTTCAAAAGCTAACTTTTGTTTTTTTTGGGTGATTTTCTATTACTCCTCCTATTTTGTTTCCCTTGTTTCGTTGTGTTTCAATGTGACCTTGTTATATGTGGATGTGCACTTTAAATTGAGTTCATTTTGGGTTTTGGTATGACACTGTTTGGATTTTGTATTCTATTGTGGTTGTTTTGGATAATGTCAGTCCAGGCTCAATGTTTTATGAAGTCCATGTTCACATAACATTTTCCATTTACCTTGGCCTGGTCTGTCCTCCATTGGGAGCAACCGTAATACAAATGTGATCGAAGAATGTTTTCTGGAGTTAATCCAATCAATGTATCCATAATTTTAATCGATTTTGGTTAATTTGTTTGGTTTTTATTCGTTTCTATTTTAAACCGTAAAAAACGAAACCGAACTAAATATTAATTTGTTTTAAAACTGAAATCAAAATGGTTTAGTAATTTGTTTTGGTCATTCAATTTTTAATTAGATTTACTTATATGGTTTTTAATCAGTTTTTGGTTAAATGGTTTAATGGATTTTTGTTAAATGGTTTGTTATCGATTGTAGTGGATTTTTTTTATTGGTTTTTATAGAACGGTTTATTAATTAGGTTAATCGGTTTATTGATTTGATTAAAAGAATTAATGCTATGGTTAACCGATAAATAATTACGATTAAAAAATTGATTAATTTTTATACTTTAATCAATTATACAATTTAAAACCATCGAATAATAGATTTGAACCAAATCAAACCTATTAACTAATTGGTTCCACCACCACACACAAATCTGCATGGAAACCTCGTTGCTTTCCGGCTACACCCCCCGCTTCTCTCTTCACAAAATACTCCAAAAAAAAAAAAAGGGAAAATTTGTAAAAATGCAAAAGCCTATTCTCTCTTACATCCGCCGACACCTCGATAACTGACACCTCCGCCTTCGCCGTCATCTGCCGGTGTCGAAACTTGGAGGGCTGTTTTCCTGTGGTATTTGTGCTGCTGTTGCCAAGCGTGGTAGGCTTGTTTGTTTTATCAGCTCCGATGTGTTGTTGTTTTGTTGGATTTGTGTATGGTGCTGAAGTTTTGTCGATTTGAGTGGGAATTTGAGGGGTTTTGGAGGTTTAATTGCCAGTATTGAGATTTGGTTAGATTTCTATGAGGTTTTGAGGTGTGTGTGGAGATTATGGTTTATGATTGATCTGTGTTTGGTTGATTACCGTGGTCAGTTTTTATAAGAATCAGAAAGTTAGTCCCCGCATTGCATGTGTAAGGACAACCACCATAAACATTGAAAGCCAATAACACAGAATGTAAAACCCGATACCGTGTAGAACATGCACCAAAACAAACACTATCACAAATGCCGAAATCATAAAATCTAAGTGCCCAATTGTAGATCATGCCCCTATGAAAACCAAAACGAAGTTCACAAAATCATAAACCTTGAAGATTTGACGGCCGGAACAGAACCCTAGAGTCCATGGCTTCCATTATGTCGGAGACATCAGCTCTTTGGCCTCATGTTGTTGAATCATAGCTTGCAAGAACGCTGTAGTAATGTTCTCTTATTTGATGTGTTAAGATATATGTTGATGTATAGCGCGTTTAATCCTTAGGCGATTGTGCGAGTTGTGTAGTTGTGTTGGTTGGTTATCCGATATTATGTTATTGATGCTGAATTTGATTGAGTCACGGTGAAATCAGTGTGTTGTCTTGTTGGGATTCCATATGTATGATGGTGTATGTAGTAAATCGTGATAGAGTTTTTGATTTATCTCGATGTTGTCTTGTTGTAACTATAGTTATTGTTTTTCCTTTATTTTCTGCCTCTGGAATTAGCCGTCGGGAAACACAATTAAGGTCAGATATTAGTATGGGAAGGTGGAATATAGTCTTGGGGTTACGTTAATTTGGTGTCGTTTGTTTCTTGTTTAATACATGTTTATATACGGTTATGTCGGAACTTGATTTTTGTCATTTCATACGGTGGAAGTTTTAAGTGTAACATTGTAATATCCTGAAATGTTAAAAAAATAAATAAAAACTAAGTGGATAGCAATGCACTATCCCGCTATCCCAAATCCACTCTCATATTACACCTTCCCCGACACCAAACACGCACCTCCACCAACCAAACCCACTAGCTTTCTCATTTCTTTCCTAGAAATTCTCCTTGTTTGTCCTCTTAATCATGTACATCGCAAAGCAAGACCCAAAACTCACCAGATCATCCATGGGTATAATCAGATTTATTGCATATGTGTATACCACGTGTTGGACCTTTTTGGGTTCACTTCCTATGTGGAGGAAGCCCAAAACCCAAAACCCAACGGAAAGCCCAAACAAATACAAGAGGCGGTGAAGGAAATAAGGTATTTTATGGTCAAAATACATAACCAAGTCGTATACGAATACAAGGAAGAGGAGAAGTGGAATTCTGCCACAAAAAAGACCACCATCGTAAAATCGTATTTACCGATTCGTTCACCATTGGATTGAGCTGAAATTTTGTCAGTAGGTTCTGGACATCCAGTTCTTCATTGTGAACGGTTGGATCGGCAAGCCGAGGTCGGAGGTGTGAAATATTGTCTTGAAAGTGCCTCAGGTTTTTGAGGTTGTTTATGTCCTTGTTTCTATTTACAAGCTTGTTGCTTTGCTATTTTGGCTAGCTTGTTTGCACGGTTGTGTGCACTTGATTGTGTACATTTTGTACTCTGATTTGATTATAGTGGAGCTGGATCATTGGTCTTGACGACCCGTTGTTTTTACCCTTGATTTAAGGGGTTTTCCACGTTAAAAATCTTGGTGTTCGTGTCATTACTTTTCTACCATATATATTTTTTGAGTTGCTCCTACCAGGTTCTTGCAAGTGGGGGATTGAGTCCGTTGCCTCATATTCTCAACAATTGGTATCAGAGTTGAAAGGTTGTTTGAGTTATTTGACTTGCTTGAACAATGGTGGCAAATACAAATATGATGGTATCTTTAAATGGCACTAATTATCATATGTGGAAGGGAAAAATGAAGGACTTGCTATTTGTGAAAAATATGCATCTTTCCATGTTTGCTGCTCAGAAGCCGGATTCTAAGCTTGATGAGGAATGGGAATTCGCACTTCAGCAGGTTTGTGGTTTTATTGTACAATGGGTAGATGACAATGTTTATAACCACATTGCTAATGAGACTAATGCAAGAAGCCTATGTGAGAAAATTGAGTCCTTGTATGCCTCTAAGTCAGGGAACAATAAATTGTATTTGTTGAACTCTCTCATGAACTTGAGATACAAGGAGGGGACTTCCATTTTAGATCACTTGAATGAATTTCAAGGGCTCCTGGATCAACTATCAGGAATAGGCATCAAATTTGATGATGAAGTATAGGGATTGTGGTTGCTAAATACTCTACCCGAGTCTTGGGAGATATTTCGGGTCTCTGTTACAAATTCTACTCCCGATGGTATTGTTTCTTTGCAGATGACAAAGAGTGCTGCTCTTAATGAAGAGATGAGAAGGAAGGCATATGGTTCTTCATCTCATTCCGAGGTACTTGTTACTGAAAATAGAAGGAGAACTCTGAAAAGGGATTCAAATGGTAGCAGAGAAAATATCAGGAGCAAATCCAAAGGCAAATACAAGAGTATAGAGTGCCATCATTGTCACAAAATGGGACGCATTAAGAAGAATTATTTCTTACTGAAAATGGAGAACAGAGACAAGAAAGATAAGCAAAAAGCAAATGGTCAAGATGATGGTGATCGTGTGACTGCTGCTATCGATAATAATGATCTTGTCATTCTTCATGATTATGATTCAGTTAATCTTGTATCAGATGAAAGCACATGGATAATAAACAGTGGTGCTACACTGCATGTTACACCTAGGAAGGAATTCTTCTCATCTTACTTGTCAGGTGACTTTGGAGCTTTGAAGATGGGTAATGATGATGCATCTAAGGTGATCGGTGTCGATGATGTTTGTCTACAAACCAACATGGGAATGAAGCTACTACTCAGAGGAGTTAAACATGCCCCAGATGCTCGCTTCAACTTGATTTCTGTTCAGTTGCTTGATAACAGTGGTTATGATAACCATTTTGGTTCTCGAAAATGAAAGCTTATTAAAGGTAACTTGGTTGTGGCTAGAGGGGAGAAAATGTTTAAACTGTATTGTACAAAGGCTTTGGTTGCTAGAGACAGTGTGAATGGTGTGGATATGGACACATCAAGTTTGTGGCACCGAAGGCTTAGTCATATCAGTTGAATTGTCTACCTAAAAAGGATATGCTTCCAGGATTAAAAGGTGCAGAGTTAGAGAAGTGTTCTCACTGCATGGCAGGAAAGCAGATCAGAGTATCCTTTAAGAAGCATCCTCCCTTAAGAAAGCCATAGTTGCTGGAATTGGTGTATTTGACATTTGTGGCCCGTTAAAGGTAAAGTCTCTTGGCGGTGTACTTTACCTTGCTACTTTTATTGATGATTGTTCCAGAAAATTTTGGGTCTATGCTCTGAAGACAAAAGATCAAGTGCTTGAGAAGTTTATACAGTTTCAGGCTTTGGTTGAAAGACAGTCAGGCAAGAAGCTAAAATGCATTTATACTGACAATAGTGGTGAGTATATTGGACCCTTTGATGTTTATTACAGGCAGCAGGGTATCAGACATGAAAAGACTCCTCCAAAGACTCCTCAGCTGAATGGTTTAGCAGAGAGGATGAATCGGACTTTGATTGAGAGAGTTAGATGTATGCTTTCTGAAGCAAAATTGCTTAAACCTTATTGGGGTGAGGCGTTGTACACGACGATACATGTTATTAATCTTAATCCTGCGGTTGCTTTGAATAGTGAAGTGCCGAACAAGATTTGGTATGGTAAGAATGTCTCCTATGATCACTTACGGGTGTTTGGCTGTAAGGCCTTTGTTCATGTTCCAAAGGATGAAAGATCCAAGTTGGATATGAAGACGAAGTAATGCATCTTTCTTGGTTATGGTCAGGATGAACTTGGCTACCGACTATATGATCCTATTGAGAAGAAGGTGGTTAGAAGCCGTGATGTGGTGTTCATGGAAGATCAAACCATTGATGACATTGACAAGCTGGAGAAGACTGTACCCATGAAAAACAATGATCTGACTGATGTTAGTCCAGGCTGTTCACAATCTAGATACTGTTGAAGGTAATGTTCAACATGCTGTGCAACATGATTATCAAAAATTTGGAGATGAGCTTGATGTTTCGCTAAATGATGTTGAAAAGCAACTTGAGCTGCCAGAGGATGAGATTCATGATGAAGCACCAGAACCACCTCCGGTTCAACTCAGGAGGTCTACTAGGCAGAAACAATCTTGTACAAGGTATCCTTCTGATGAGTACGTGACCTTGACTGATGAGGGATAACTTGAATGTTTTGAAGAAGCTTGTCGTATGATCGCTGGTTTGGCGATTACCTCCACATAGTCGTGAGGGGGAGATTTGTTGGCCTTTTTGGGTTCACTTCCTATGTGGAGGAAGCCCAAAACCTAAACCCAACGAAAAGCCCAAACAAATAAAAGAGAAGGAAATCAGGTGTTTTATGGTCAAAATACATAACCAAGTCGTATAAGAATACAAGGAAGAGGAGAAGTGGAATTCTGCCACCAAAAACACAGCCACCGTAAAATCGTATTTTTCGATTCGTTCACCGTTGGATCAGGCTGAAATTTTGTCAGCAAGTTTTGAATATCGAGTTCTTCATTCTGAACGGTTGCCTCATCTTCGTCACCAATGCTGACCTTTCAATGCCTTTTTCCGACCAGATCCGGCTATCCTACATTGCCTCGTCTTCGTCACCGTCATCACCACGACACGCCACCAGCATCGCCCCATCGGATCTGGCCAACCCTAGCCCAGGCGAGCACATCCTAGTCAACAGCGAGCCCGAGCACGATGCCTGGAAGCCATCTCACACCACCACCCACGATCTACCTCGTTCGATGATGAATCTGGTCATGATCCGACCGCCCGATGTACAACCCGACCCTGGCCAGACAGGCCCAGTAGTAGCCCGAAGAGGATAGTCGCCTCGTTTGGTCATTCTTGTTATCTTGTCTCGGGTTTTGAGTGAGATAACTCACCGAGGAGGTAATCTCCACTAAAGCCTTGCTTGAAATCCTTGATTGGTTTCAAGAATGTGATGTGTGGTTAGTGATGTGATACCGTCAAGTTGGCGAGGATATGATTCAATGGGTATCCATGTTGTATTTCTCTTGATTGTAGGTTGTGATGGATGGGAATTGCATGACGGGTTTGAAGGAGGTTGTGTGGTGATGTCGATGGCATGTGTGTGTTTGTGTAGGGTTAGTTCGTCGGGATGACGTCGATATTGGGTCAAGGTTTATGTTCATGAGAGAACTTGGATATGAAAAGGTGTTAAGGGGATGATATGGACATGTTAGGATGTCTCGGGTTGTTCTTTGATAATGTGTAGAGCTTAATGCTTGGTTATTATGGTTCTATCGTCGTGTTGACAAAGCGCTTAAGTTTATGTTGTAGATGTGTTAGCATGTCAATTGTTATGGTGTGATGGTTATGGATGAGGTTGCGATGCCATAGCTTGTATTTTCAAGGACAGTTGTAATTATACTTGCTTATGCATGGTTTGGCGATTTAGTACACCATAAGTTGAAGTTCAACAAACTTTAATGTCAAGCACAATGAGTACAGAAAGAAGTAGAAGGGAAGGGAATAAAGTTCCCTTAAGTGTAATTGTGTATAATATATGATATATAGATTTGTTTGTACGAAACAAATACAAAGATACTTATGGTTGCGTTATTAATGTAGGTACTATCGAGCAGGATTGAGCTTGAGGTTAATTTGTGAATTTCAAGATTAGAAAGTGTGACAAGGTAACATACATCGTTACCCCAATATGAAGTGATTGGGTATGGGTGACTTGATTTGCGTGACTGTTTGATCACGTTCTTTCCTGCTAAATAAGAGAATAAAATCCTGATGTGCTGGATTGCCTTGTGTGTGAATTGCCTGTCTAAAAGGGTAACGATACAATATGTAAAATAGTATATATTATAATTCATGAGTATTGATTGTTTTTGTCGTGTGATATCCTGTGGAGATTGATTATTATTTTTGTAACGAACTATTAATCCTGAAAACTCAAGAGAACGTTACAAAAATATAACGTTATATGAATTTATGAAACGCCATGGTGGTCGTCTGCTATACATGGATTAATATGATTAATTTTGAATATTATATGCCTGAAATCTTGAATTACGAACGCCATGGTAGTCGTCTGCTATTCATGGATTAATATGATTAATTTCATATTATATGCGTGAAATCTTGAATTACGAACACCATGATAGTCGTCTGCTATACATGGATTAATACGATTAATTTCATATTATATGTCTGAAAATCTTGAAATATAAATGCCGTTACCGTCACCTGGTGTTCGTGGAAATTAATGTAATTAATTTCATAAGTACATGCTTGAAAATCCTGAGAATCTTGAAATTCTGAATACGAGAAAATGTCCCAGAATCCTGAAATCCTGAACATGAAGAAATTCTAGTAATATCAATGAATAGGAGAGTTACGGGTCCTGTACCATTTTGGAAGGGTGTGAAAAATCATTTCGCGTGCACGCAGTGGCATCTATTGATGGCCGTGTTTGGTTATTACTAACCATCTTGGGTCGACTACAACGAACATCCTGCTTGTTTAATTGTACCTAGTACGGTCATACTAGGGAACAATTGAAATTGTTGCTGTAACTCCTCCCATGTCATTAACTTGAAGCCACGAAAATCAACATGACTTGACATGAAATACATCGAGAATCAATATGAGATGACAGAGTATGTCATTAATCTATAAAAGTGATGAGAATCAATATGACATGACAGAGCATGTCATTAACCTGTGAAAATGATAAGAATGAATATGACATGACAGGGCATTTCATTAACATGTAAAGTGACGAGAAACAATATGACATGACAGATCATGTCATTAACTATAAAAGTGACTAGAATCAATATGACTTGACATGAAATGCATGAAGAGTCTTAAAAGTTTTAATAAAGATTAGTGATAATGAAACAGGAATTAACCTGTTTGACTTGGGTTATTATTATCTTGTACGTATTTAAAAAATATAAATGCCGTTACCGTCACCTAGTGTTCGTGGAAATTAATGTAATTAATTTCATAAGTACATGCTTTAAAATCCTGAGAATCTTGAAATCCTGAATACGAGAAAATGTCCCAGAATCCTGAAATCCTGAATATGAAGAAATTCTAGTAATATCAATGAATAGGAGAGTTACGGGTCCTGTACCATTTTGGAAGGGTGTGAAAAATCATTTCGCGTGCACGCAGTGGCATCTATTGATGGCCGTGTTTGGTTATTACTAACCATCTTGGGTCGACTACAACGAACATCCTGCTTGTTTAATTGTACCTAGTACGGTCATACTAGGGAACAATTGAAATTGTTGCTGTAACTCCTCCCATGTCATTAACTTGAAGCCACGAAAATCAACATGACTTGACATGAAATACATCGAGAATCAATATGACATGACAGAGCATGTCATTAATCTATAAAAGTGATGAGAATCAATATGACATGACAGAGCATGTCATTAACCTGTGAAAGTGATAAGAATGAATATGACATGACAGGGCATTTCATTAACATGTAAAGTGACGAGAATCAATATGACATGACAGATCATGTCATTAACCTGTAAAAGTGACGAGAATCAATATGACTTGACATGAAATGCATGAAGAGTGTTAAAAGTTTTAATAAAGATTAGTGATAATGAAACAGGAATTAACCTGTTTGACTTGGGTTATTATTATCCTGTACGTATTTATACGTTTCTGGTTGACATATGATTACTCGATGTTGCTTATATTGCATCCTGTTGGTGCATCGGAAATGCATGATATAATAAGTATGTCGGACCCCTGGAATGGATGTGTATTCTGTTACTGGATTTTCGAGCTTACGATTACATGTTCGTTTCAGATAATAAAGAGTCGTTTCAGATAATAAAGAGTCATGGAAGGGATAATGACGTAACGATGATGACTAGATTTGGCTTTCTGTAATGTTTCGTCGATATTTCCAGACTTATGACTTTTATGTAATTTAAGACTTGTAAGTTGGATATTTCTTGTTAATGTCCTATGTTTCTGATCCTTAAACCCCTTGTAATCTTGTCGTCTTGCTTCAAAGTGACTTTGGAGCGACAATAACGTCACGTGTCTGGTAATTATTGGACTGAAAATCCTGAGACTTTACAGAATGGTATCAAAGCAGTGGTTAAGAAAGAAATATGGGAGAACAAGGAAATAATCCAAGTTAGAGTTATGAGTAGGAATTTGACCATGTACGTGTTAAGCAACCTATTGTTAACAGAGAGACAATAGTTGAGAAATCTTAGTTTTAACAAGCGTCTGTGACAACTGATAAAGGGTCTTTATTTGACGTTGTTGCTTGAGATTTAAGTAGTAGAGTGAAGCTCGATCGTGCTATGGTTAATTCTTTGTGGAGGAAAAGTTCTTATGAAGCTAAAACTTATTTTCCAGAGGCTAATGTCTCAAATCACAGTCCAGTTCTTATTTTTTGGATGAGAAGTCAACTTTCTTGTAGGGAAGTCTTACTTTCCCTGAATCAATGAATCTTACACCATGATTTCTTGGAGGTTGTGAAGAAATTCTGGCATAGATGCCCTACGTTCTAAGTGGTATCTAAGCGGAAGATGTTAAAGGGTGACTGGAAAAATTTTATATTTCCACTGTCACTAATATAACGTCAAGGGTTGATGAGCCAATTATTGAGGTTGAAATGCTTCAGGGCACTCTTCAGGCTCATATCAGTAATTAGAATAGGGCAGGAATGAGACCATGTTGAAAGGAGTTGTAAAACTGAAGAGATTTTGACTGTTGAGGAGGTAGATGGCTTCTAGGCATGGAATGTAAAACAAAATTTTTTCGCGCTGTATTTTTTAAAGTAAGCCAGAAGAAGTGCAGCCATAACTAGTCTCACAGATCCGGATATGGTACGAGTAATAGACCAACAGGGGATAGCAGATCTGATCCTTTCATACTATAAGGATTTATGTCGCTATACACATGGATGTACTAAACTATTAAAGCAAGAGTTGATATGTAAGCAAGTGGAGTATGAATGGAAGCCGACTAAGTGTGTGAAATGTCAATACTATGGTTAAAAATATCTTTAGAGTTTTAAAGATAAAAATAGATTAAACAAGTTTGGGTGGTCTATGCACTATTTTTGGTAGATTACGTAAGGAGTAAAAGTTGTTTCATTTTCTGAACCATGACTGCCTAAGTGATACCTAGTTTATGATAGCCTGATATGATGATTATTCCTGAGTCTTACAAGCCTGAAATGAAAAATAATATATTTGGAAATGGAATTTCAAGCCTGAAATTGATGATTGTAAACCTGAAATGAAGTATGCTTGATAAGCTGTTGCTTTCAAATTATTGCGCTCAACAATTCGATCATTTGAACTAAGCAAATTGTTGTTTTCAAATAACAATTTTTATCTAGATTCGATGCGTGGAAAATCTTGAGAGAAGGAATTTCGAAGTTCAGTGGATAATTGGAGAGAGGTTCGATGTTATGAGATGATCCACCTCATATCTACACTTGGATTGGGATTCAGATTGAGTATTTATGGTCTTTTGTGAAAGGTGACTTTGGATCAATGTATGCACCTGATAGATAGAGTAATGCGTACCTCAATAATAAACTCTAACAAAATGATAGTTTGGAAGTTAAGGATCTTTGAGTTAATATTATGAGGAACAAAGCGTGAAGAAGGTAACGAAAATTTCCTTGTTCAGTATTATTTTGGAGTAAAATAATAATAACAACCACAACAGAATTGAGGTTTCATAGCAAGTGTTGTTGGAAAGTTAAGTTGGCAGGTAATGCTATACCACAACAAGACTAATGAGATGCAAGGCTGAAAGGTTTCGATGGAATGCAATGACAATACCTGTAGCATAACTTTGTTGATGATTAGGCATATGTTTGCATGGTTAAAAACAATTATGTTTTGTTTAATATATGAGTCGACTATCTGATTTGAATTCCTTGATTATCCCAGGATATGAATAGTTTTCTACTGTTTGTGGCCACCACAGGAATTGACTGTTTTTGTCCCATGCTACGTGTGTCGTGGTCTTGGAAAGGTATACGTTTGTCATGTACCAATGAAAAGAAATGATGTCCTGCTTAATCATGGGCGCCCTGTGACATGTGTGTGTGTTCACGATATGAAATGAAATGAGCGACCACACATGAAATGAATTAAATGATTCTTTGACTCTAGATGGTTTTCATTGAAAGATTTGATCAATGTTTGATATTTCTTTTGCCTTACGGATTTTTCTGAGTTAGTCGACCGTCATTTTGATTAAACGATCAACTTTTGATGGGTCGTAAACAGAGTGGGAAGTCGAAAACAATGGGAATGGTTTCAGCCTTCATCTTGTATTAGAACTAATTGATGAGAATTTATGTAGTCGACCTAGAATCAGATTCTCAAAGGGGAAAATCTATCTGACTGAGAAGTTTAGTAGTTGGTGATAAATTCGATGCTTTTGAAACCTGTGGCAGAGGAAAAGTACTCCTTCTATTTGCTTGTACAATGTTATCACTTTACTATGGTTATTCCAACTTGGGAAAAAAATACAAAGGAATAAGTTAGCTTGTGATGAGATTTCTTTTTCGATCATAGTTACCTCGGTTATGAATGTGACACTAAATCGAAGGATTTCTTGAGAATTTGAAACATGCCTTAGGTAGGAAAAGATAGTCACAACTATATGTAAGATTTTGAGTTACTCAATGCCTAGTGTAAGGGTTTTGATGTTTGAGTTGAGATTTCAAGTCTAATAGGGTTGATGACATTTTGACCATCCTGAATCGAACTCCCCAATTTTGAAGATTATAGACACACTTCATAATGTGAGTGACATATTTGGGTAGGCAAGTCACGTCAAAGGATTTGGTTGTTGAATCTAGATTTTATTTGATTATATTCAAAAAATTTGGTTGTTGAAACTAGATATTCATGCATGACAAATGGGTCAACATGTTTTCCAACGCCATAAATGAGGCATGCATATCTAGATTTTATGTAGATATTGTTTAGATGCTAGTTAGACTTTATTATCATTTCATTTGGTGTAAATACATGAAGGACCTTCATTGAACTTCCTTATGGTTTGGAGTTCTTGAATCCTTTCATTTCAATAAAAGAAGAAGACGAGAAGAGGAAAACAATGCATCCCGGAAAGTACTTAGTTGCTCTGTTGCTCATAGTGGTTGTGACTTTTGCCCTCATCGGTGGGATAATTAGTCTCATGGCCCCGTTCATCCCAACACCTGATGAAGTAGATCTGATGGCAAAATATGTCGCGGCACCAGTTATACTGGTCTTAGATCTTGTATGTCTGATCTTATGCCTTAGTGGGTAGGGATTTGATTGTAAGATGATGTTTACGTATTCTTGAAATAAGTTGTATGACATTGGTCCATGAAAATATTGAACCTGCAACCTTAGCGTTATTAACATGAGGCGCCAACTAGCTTAGTTAATAAGCCACTTGTTCGCTTTCCTTTCGTTATTCACTTCATTTGCTCGAGATCATTGGTTTCTTGTTTGAATTAGGTTTGGGGATTCCTGAACTTGTCTTGGTGGTTGATGTTGGTTCAGTTTCTGAAATTTTGTGGTAAGGAAAAAAAAATTTCTCTATTGTTCCTTTAAAATTAAATTTGCTTTCTTGCTGGAACACCTGAGGGCGTCTTGAAACTGGAATTCTAGGAATCTCATGACAAGAAAATTGTCGGCATATATGCATTGTGTTATCTCAATCAAGTTGATTTCCATTATCTTTACTTGTATTTAGTTTTGAGGACGAAATTTCTTGATACGAGGGAGAGATGTAATATCTTGAAATATTAAAAAAACATAATAAGTGGATGACAATGCATTATCCCACTATCCCAAATCCACTAACTTTCATATTACACCTTCCCCGACACCGAATCCGCACCTCCACCAACCAAACCCACTAGCTTTCCCGTTTCTTTCCTAGAAATTCTCCTTGTTTGTCCTCACAATCATGTACATCGCAAAGCAATAGATCATCCATGGCTATAATCAGATTTATTACATGTGTGTATACCACGACGCCAGAAAACACCAAGAACCCACACGCCCTGACCCACGTCGATCTTCCAGTGCCTTTTTTGACCAGATCCTGCTGCTCGACGTTGCCACGTCTTCGTTGTCGTCGCCACCACGACACGCCACCATTATCACCGTATCGGATCTGGCCAACCTCAGCCCAGACGAGCACATCCCAGTCAACAGCGAGCCCGAGCACGACACCTGGAAGCCATCTCACACCACCACCCACGATCTACCTTGTTCGATGATGAATCTGGTCACGATCCGGTCGCCCGATATCGCCTCACATTCGTTGGACCACTAGCAGGCTGCGACCAGGCCCGAGGACAGGAGCTCGAACGTCAACCATAAAGGCCCACAACAACCCCAACTTGATACCCTGACAGCCTAGGTGTAGCCCGGTCCAGCCCGACAGGCCCAGTAGCGGTCCAAAGATGATCGTTGCCTCGTTTGGTCATTCTTGTTATCTTGTCTCGGGTTTTGAGTGAGATAACTCACCGAGGAGGTAATCTCCACAAAAGCCTTTCTTGAAATGCTTGATTGGTTATAGGAATGTGATGAGTGATTAGTGATGTGATACCGTCGAGTTGGCGAGGATATGATTCAATGGGTATCCATGTTGTATTGCTCTTGATTGTAGGTTGTCGTGGATGGGAATTGCATTACGGGTTTGAAGGAGGTTGTGTGGTGATGTCGATGGGCATGTGTGTGTTTGTGTAGGGTTAGTTCGTTGGGATGACGTCGATATTGGGTCAAGGTTTATGTACATGAGGGAACTTGGATATGAAAAGGTGTTAAGGGGATGATATGGACATGCTAGGATACCTCGGGTTGTTCTTTGATAATGTGGATACCTCGGGTTGCACTTCAGTAATTTGTATGCTGAAAATCTTGATCTTTTTGTCAACTTGAAATTTGTGCGTATGGATGAATTAACACACACAAAAACGCGGAATCTGGTGGATGAAATTGGGGATCGAGCCAGAGAAGAGGGAGCACTAACCATCGAGATTACAGATAGAGGCCTGGATATTGCTCAAAGGGATCCCATGGAAGTCATGATGGAAGAACAATGAAGCTCATGGCATCACAAAAGACCAACAACAATACATGTGCAGAACACATAGAAGTAGGAGCATCGTGTGCTCACATGTTTTATTAGATGAAGCATGTGCAGGAGACGGATCTTATAACAACTCAGACGATCCTAAA